>VZRN01002382.1:951842-1066613 GCA_013397935.1 Dasyornis broadbenti
TTTTTTTTTTTTTTTTTTTTGTGCCTCTAGTCAGCTGAGGTGACATTTTTATTTTATCTGTTTCTTGGAATTCAGAATATTTCAGACTTCCTCTTTGTGCAGGAAACAGAACAGCCTTTGACATGACTAGTAAGACTTCCTCCTCCCTTTCTCCTTGAAAACTTTTAGAAATCAATTCTCAGCTTCTCTAATGGAGTTAAATTAAAAAAAAAAAAAAGTGAGAAAAGCCCTCTGGAAAATAAAGAAACGATAAATGTAAATGTATTCTTTTCCAAATCAGAATTAGGTAAACATAATTTCTTAGGTATACTCATGATTAAAAACATAGGCAAGAATTTGAGGTTTCAGAAAGGAACTCCTTCTTCTTTCATTTTTGGTATGATGAGGGCGATGAGGAGATCCAGCTGAGAATCTGTGTTTGCTGTCTTATCTAGCACTGCAATATTTTCCTATGGCAAGTGAAACACCATTTGTCTTTTCTTAATCATCAGTTCTCAGGCTAGAGAAAGAAAAGTAATTTCCAGACTATATAGAGTCAGCTTGACAAATTGCTTCCCTCCCCAGTGAAATATTTGCTGGTTTCCTTTATGTTGATAGTTGGTACCAAAGGAAGGCACTAGGCATGTTCCTGGATGGGAACATGTTCTCAGGATAACAGGGATTTCAGAGCTGCACAATGCCAGTGCCTTCTTTGTTCATGATACAGTTAGTGAAAGCGTCTCTATTTTCAAGCAGCTGAGCCAATGGTCTTTTATTACAGAGCCTGGTTTCTTATGCTTCATGTAATCCAGTTTGAAAACAACCAGTTAATGAAAAAATCAAAATTAAAATTGCTTCTGTTAACAAGTGCTACTGTCTCAGTATGTTCAGCCTACAAAGTAGCCACATTCAGACCTGTGGAGATTTAAATATAGACCTTTGGTTGAAAGGAAAGGACCGAGGAATATGAAGGTCTGGAGCTCACAATGCATTAGAGTGCTCCTGTTGAGGCGTTACAAAAGGCAGTGAGCAACTGCTTTGCAAAATGCATGTAAAGTCACATCAGCTCATGGCATCTGAGTTTTGATTGTATGAAGGTCTTGATCAACTGTATGTGAGTTTTTAGTTGCAGATTATGCTTAGTTATTAGGCAATTGTTATCTAGTCTTCTAATTATAGAAGATTTGTATTTTAAATACTTGTTAGGACTCCAAATAGCAGGCTTACTCTGTATGTAAAGCAAGGTATATTAATGAAAGAAATGTAGCTCTGTGAAAAGTGCCAATGGTTGATCACAATTTATTACTTGTTCCAAGCAAAGAGACCCCCACCAGTAATTACATTATTATGAGCACACTGCCGTAGAGTACTTATTACTCACGGGAAACTATTATTTTTTACTAATTGATATGTGCTTAATAATTTCAGCCATGACTCATTGCCTGTGTCCCAGAGATTATATGGCTGTAGAGGAAAAAGTCTTAAGACAGAGGGAGAGAGCCTAAGACTGTCTTTCCCCAAATTTGCTTTTATATTTACAGATGACTGGGAAATTCCTACTAGGATATGCTAGTTTTGCAGAACTAAAATTCTACATTAGGTTTAAAAAAGTTTTACATGGAATTGTTTTTCTTTTGGGAAAATGAGTTTTCTTTTGGGAACTTGAAAATCATGGTGGGTACCTACTAATCTGGGAGTCCAGTGACATGTCCAGCTGCTCTCACTTGCCAAGGAAGGAGCCTGTCTTACATCTGAACTGGAACCTCAGGGGTAGAAGAAGGGGTGAACAGGACAGTCACAGATAAACCAGCTTTCCTAGAAATTATAATGGCCCAGTACCTCCACATACAATGAGCTCTGGAAATGGGGCATTTGCCCTGTTAATTACTTTGTGGGGATTTTAAACTGTTGATCCCACCTGACAATACCATTTTACTGAAACCTATTTGTTTTCTGTGGAGCAGGAATTTCACTGATGGCCAAGTGTAGTTCAAACCTTGCTCTTTGCAATGCCAGTTACTGCTGACTAACTGTCTTATGATGCAGGCTAGCAAGTACATGGCTTAACCATTCATTTCAACTGGTCCATCTTATCTCTGCAAACATCTTTAAATCCAAATTGATTACCTTTATTGCTAGCTCAGGATAAACCCTACATAAGTTGGTCTTTCAATGCTTTGTAAATGCATACCTCTCCATAGGCTGTTTATCTGACATGTCGTATGGAATTAATGATGTTTATTCCCAGCTGACCAATTTGCATTAGTGCCACCTTTACCCAGTTGCAGGAAATGCTTGAGCTGACCGTCCGCAATTAATCATGCCCATCAATGCAGACCATGTGACATTCATTCAGTCACATTAACCACTTGACACCTGTTGATTCCTTATAGGTGGAGGTACTCATAGGAGTCCCTGTGAAGAAAAGCAGAAATTCAATATCAGATGATAATTTTTCTAGATACATGTACCTTACAAATACTCTGGGATTAATCCTGTGCTAAAAAAGGAGATGATTTCTCATGCACAAGGCACTCTCAATTTTGACTAATAAGCTTTAACATTTAGACTCATTCACACAGTTTTATTCACTTAATTCAGATGCCAAACTAAAAGATTTTACCACCAAAGCTGTTATAGTTGAGAGAGAGAGAGAGATGGCCTTCTCCAGAGTGTGCTGTAGTTCACCAAAAATCAGACCAAGGGAGGTACCTGTACCTTTCTGCCCATGACTCTTCAGCTTACAGAGAATAATCATGGGCCAAAATGGGTGGGAATGGCCTAAGAGAAGGCAAAATAGAAATCTCAGGAAATCTTCATAGGCATGCTTCCAAATGAGACAGTTTTCCTGAAAGATAAGGCGAGTTAACTTTGTTGGTAGAGAAGAATCTTGCTTAGGACAGGTTCTGAGTTGCTGGTATTCCACATCAATCCTTAGCCTAAATATATGGTCTGGTGACATTTCAGATGCCCTGCCTTGCCCACCCTGACCCTTGGCTGCTGGAGAAGGGCACAAGTTTCATGTAGTTTATGTGTCACATCTAGCACAGTAACCACGTCTACTTCAGATACACAAGGGCATCTCAAATGGCATCAGATATTTAGGTTTAGGTAAACCAAATCTGCTTGAGAGTTATATAATAGTGCCTTATCATAAGGTTAAAGAGTCCCTCAGACTGAAGGAGATGTCCTGGTATTTGGATTCTTTTGGACTGGTAAATTGTTTGTGTCCATCCTCCATGCCTGCAGCCTACTGTGGAGGATATATCCCTGCCATGATATTGAGTGATGGACTGATCTCTGGGCTCATCATACAGTGGTTGTGACATGGACACATTCAGTTCTGTGTGGGTTGAATTACTCAGATCTCAAAGACTGATCAGAAAAAACCAAGGGGACAACTGTGTGGTTTTAAACATAGTCTTGTGGGGTGGCTTTGTTTCAGTTGCATTATTTAAAATTAGAATGGTCAAAATTTAAGCCACATCCTCCAACTTAGTTGAGAAAAAGAAAAATTATTCCTTTCTTCTATTTTTATTCTTTCTTCTAAATTACATTTCCTTTTCTTAGCAAGATCCTTTTTGCAGGATATGGTCCCTTTTCCCAGGGTGTCACTGCAATTAATCATGTAGGAGCTTGTCTTCACCTGTTGGATTAACCTGAAGTTCAGGGCCTTACTGCTCATTGCACTTAAAAGGAAAAACCAGGGATGTGTGAGGTTTCTCTTTGTTGTCTGCTTATACCAAGGGGAGATGAGGTCCTTGTTGGTGGAATCAATAATAGATGCTGAGGATTCTCACAACATTTTGGGTACCTGTCTTTGAAGCCTCTGCCCAGCTGCCAGCTGCAGGCACACCTGGATGGAGCCTAGACACATCTGTACAGGCAATGGTTAAGTTTCCTGTGGAGAAGTTAGATTTCCTAAATTAGATTCCTAAAATCAATGGATTGAGTAGTGCCTGTCACAGAGAGTATCTCCTCTGACAACTTCTTTCTGCAGCAGCATTTGCTCCCTCTTTGCAAGCTTAGTTCCATAATTTTCTCTGGATTGGATCTGGTTGTTTTAACTTCGTTTTCTGCCAACCTTTCTCACAGAACACATTTCTCAGGGGAAGCTTCCTGATGCATGCATGCTTTCAATGCATCCATGATGGGAGCAGGCTCATGTACCCATAAGGTGGTGGAGGTTGCAATTGCTTGTCTTTTGAGGGAGGCTTGGCCCAAATCAGCAGAAACTACTCCTCTTGAGCAGTGTTTTCCCCAACAAACATGGGATAAAATGTGGCTTTAGCTCTCCCTCCACCCCCTCATTAACTATGTTGAACATATTGGTAGTGTTTTCTCTTAGTATACTAAGATAATGGTGTATATTAGTGTATTTTATATTCATACATCTGTGTGTATCACATCATTCTTTCTTCACCCCAATAAGTTCACTTTCCCAGACACACGTTTAAATCCCTTGGCTACAGTCTAGAATCAAGCCAAGCCTTTGAAACTCCAAATGCAAAATTTAGAAAAAAAGCAGATTTGCTGTTTAACTAGAAAAGCAGTAATTTCCTTTTTTACTAAACTTGTTAATCTCATGATTGCCCAAGTAGTTTTCACTGGTGTGTGAAAATTCAGTCCAGAATTATATGGTTAATATAGCCTGCGGCTTCACTAGCAGGCTCCAGCAGATTATCAAGGCTATGGGAATTGCTCTACAGCAGTGTAGCCACCTCATCATATGGGAAAGAGTCATGCAGAAAGGTGGAGAAAATATGGATCTAAGACGACCCTCCATGAGTGTAAAAATGAAGTAATTAATTAGTAGATTGAGGCTGCCAGTCCAAAAGTGTGATTTTTCCTTTAAAGATGAGTTCAAGAGCTATGTAAGCTGGTATGTGTGTGTGGGTGTGGGTGTGAGTGTGGGTGTGTGTGTGTGTGGAATAAACAGGGCCCTGAAGCAGTGTGGTGACATTACAGCAATGCTTGACATAACACTGCCCCCCAGGTTCAGATGCTCTGCAGTACTTAAGTGCAGTAGTGATTATGAAACTTTTCATTCTGTTATTCGTGCATTTCAGGGGCTAGACATGTCCCTGGCTTGTGACAAAAACTGGATTAATCTCGCTTTGGCTTAGATGTCCATGGTATAGAAGCACATGCATATCAGCCGGTCACCATGGCTTTTTCACAGTTGATGGAGAGAAATAATTCTTTTCAGAACATTATTCCTATGACATATTTTAGATGTCTACGTCACTGTGAGATAAATTGTGCCCCAGAAGAGCCTGTTTCTCTCCCCTGATGATAAAGGAAATCTAGATGGTTAGCTCAGAAGTAAACAACTACAAGGCACTAACTGGAGTGCTGCCTGACAGAATATGCAGAAAGCATGAATCTGGTGGCTTCAAGCTGTGTGTGTTCTCTGCACAGCGACATTCTTCTGGCAATGGACCCCTTTCCATTTTGTTGTGATTAATGACATGTTTTCTGCCAAGTAAATTTTGTCCGGGCCATTTGCTGACCTTTGCAGCCCATCTTTGCACTTCAGTATTCATTTTTAATTGGATTTATTTTGGTCTTAGTGAACTTTTCATTTAGAAAGCAGAATTTTGACTTGACCTACAAGTATCAACACTTTTTGCAAAGTCAAGCCGAGTGCTGCAATAATGTTGATCTGACCTTGTTATCTGTTACACTACAAATAATCTGCTAACTAATCTATTAATTAGATAGATTAACTAATCTATTAATTTAGTTTCCTAAACTGTTAATTCTCAGCAGTACAGTTTTTTGCAGCTTCCAGTAGTTCTCATGCTTCTTCTGAAATGTACTGTCAGTTTCCAGTGCCTTTGGAGCTGCCACATCCAATACTGGGGAAGATTTCAACCTAAATTCCCTACAGTAAGGCTTCCTTCCAGGTACAATTAGGAAAACGACAATCATTCTTCTAGTTCTGTGCCTCAAAGGAAGGACCTGAATTTCTTGGACCACGCTGTCAGAGTTATAAAAGTTCAGTGCTTCTATTATGTCTGATACCTGTCATTACACAGCCTTTTCTTCAAAGTGGGTAGAAATTAATGAATGCCACTAAATGCTAGATATATCAGACTGGAAGGATTATGTTGATGATCCAGTTCAGACCTTGGAATCAGTTGTAAGGAAGGTTCATGGAACATCCAGTTTGCCCCATTTCTGACAGCCCACATCCATGACAATTCCCCAATAATATGCTTTATCAATGCCCTGTAGGAAAAAAGCCTGACAGCCATCAGAACTGTCATGATGCAGAAAGTGAGACAGAGAGGAGAACAAGAAAATGAGCAGAAGAGATGATCAGCATCAATTATGTTCTGTAACCACAGAACTGAGAAAGGGAGAGGCTGAGGATGTTTGGACCACAAGATAGAGAACCAGAAGAAGTGGAAATTGCTTACGTCAGCTACTTCATGAAAGATCACTAGATGTGTGAAGGTATGAAATCCCTTACTTAATGATGAAAAGAACTCATGGTACTGAAAATTGCTCAGGTTATGAACAGAGGATTCATCTCACTGAACTGTAAGTAAAAAATCAGCCATCAAGTGTGGCTCCTTTGTGGTCAGTGTAGAACTGATTGCTAGCATTAGCAGAGTTTAGGGAGCACTGCAGTCATTTCTAGGAGACTTTGGTATTTGGCCAAGTGCATTTCATCTGGTCTCACTCTTGCACAACCAAATAATTCCATGATGCCTTGGGCATCTACCATTAGAGAGCAAGCCAAGTAGTGCCCTCACTGTATAACCAATTTATAAATGTTTGTTTCCTGCATTGTAAATGGAACCTTCATGTGTTCTTTGCCAAATACACTGACTTGAATTTTATTCAATTAGTAACGAAGAAGCATGGAACACTGAAGATCAGGAACTTTGGTGATTTTATGCACCAGTGTTTGGCACTTCAGCAGCAAGCAAACACTGGTTTCCTACAGACATAGCTACACACTGGTGGGGGCAGAACCAAAGTCAATAAACACCTTAATTACCCTTGGTACCACATCCTCAGGTATCATATTACAGCCCACTTACTTCAGAGAAAGCCGCACCTTTGCTGCACAGAGACCAGAGCCTTTGCATCAAGGAAGGTCAAAAGTCAAAGGAAATGCCAGTAGAAGCAGTAGTCACAGTAAAGGAGCTCAATAAACCCCTTGCCTTCTTGTTTACTCTTGATTTCTCATTTATTGTATAATAAAGGCAAATCTAAATGCATAACGGCACAAGAAGCAGCTGGACTGTGTTTGTTCAAGGGGACTCAGCTGATGACGGAGACAGGAACTCAGTTAATCAAACCACACTGTTGTTCTGCTCTTCAGTGCCCTGAGGCTGTGCATGCAGTAGCTGGAATTAAGTCCTCACATTTGCAGTGATGGACAGGATATCTTTGACAGCACCACGACAGAAGGAAAAAATTGCCCCTAATATTAAGTGTGTAAATAAAGCCAATGGATGAGATTAATGCAATTGCATGTCCAGTGCATATACAGGGTTTCTTTAATTGAATGTGGGACACAGATAATGCTGGATTATTGCTTGACAGCTGCATAACCACAAGGCTGCCTTCCCACCTTCCTGTAGCCAGCTGGGACAGACTCTTGATCACAGCTACACTGGTATAGTCTTTCCATCTTAATGGGTTTAACTCAGATCATAGATAAACATTTACTGGGGCAAGTCCTTGAGTAGATGTGGTCAGGGCACAATTATTGTGGCATGAGGTCTTGTGGTATGAGTGGCTGGAGCACTGGGCAGCTGCCTTTTCAGGCTTTGTACCAAGGTCCAGCTGCCCCAAGCAGCTGTGGCCCTCACCCTGACCTCTGTCCTGAACCACGTTTGTGTGTTATCTGTTCTAATCGGTGTCTCTCATCCTCTGCCATCACTGGCAATGTGAACATGCTGATGCTACCACAGTCTATTCCTGTTCTGCTTGACATGCTGCCATGGACCATCCCAGGGACTGCCAGAAGGTGCATGTTAATTGCCAGCACTTTCAAGTGGTCCCATCATGATGGTGCTGATGGGTGGTGCAGATCTAAAGCAAGTGCATTTTCTTCTGGTTAGAAAAGGTTCCTTTGTCTCTCTGGTGATTCTTGCTTTCCTCATTCCTTATAACTTTCCTCCCTGAGTGACCCCAGGGAGTGCTTCTGGAATGGAGCATGTGTGACACGTCCTTACAGAAATCCAGAGCTGAGCTGCTGGGAGAAGAGTGGTACAGGGCCTCAGTTAAACCTGGGGCTCTGCCATCATTTCTTGTGTGGCATTGGACAGCCCCTTAGACACCCATAAACCGCGAGTAAGTTGAGTGTTCTGCCTGTGTCTCAGACCCCCTGTGCACAACCTACTCTTCACTCCTGCTCATGCCTCCACATTCCAGGGAGTGTGGAGAGAGCTGACATCCTGCTGCACTGGGCTGAGCAAAGAGCAGGGAAGCGACAGCCATGATAAGAGGAGCTGCTCTGGGCAAGTTATCCGAAGATGATGTCTTAGGGACTCCGAGGTGCTCAGGTGCTGGACTGACTGATCTTAAACATTCAGAATTCACCAAAAGCTTCACAATGTTTATGTGGATTAAACGGTTAATTTTAATAGTAAAATTGCCCATTTAGTTATACAACCATTTCAAACAGCCTGTTATATACTAAATCACACACCTGATTTCAAGCCAGTAATAGTTACTTCCATTTTGTGCTCTCTTAATGTCACTCACTGGCATAAACAGGTTCATCTCAATTACTAAATTTATCCTGGTACATGATCCGACTTTTCATAATTACTGAAAAGAAAGCTGATGCTCAGACTAACTGCAAATTATATCCTTATTATTGCAGAAGGATATGGTGGTGGTTTATCAGTATCACATAGAATTAAAGCTGCAGCTTATGTATTATATATTAAATATTGTCATTCAGCAATTAGTCTGGGTTTCAGAACCTGGGAGTGAAGTGGTTGGATGTAATGCCTGCCACAGAAAAACATGAATGGGCAAAATTACTCTTTTTCTACATTTACAAAAGGTTTAAATAATTGCTACAACTGCTGTGTGGTCACCTGTAACAAGTTCCAGTTCCTAGAAGCATGTGGGAGAATTTTCAAAGTCAAAAATCAATGGCTATGAAATTACTCATTAGTCTAGAGGAGTGTACTTTGCCCGTTTTCACAGCTAACATTCATCTTCCTATAGTAATAGTGGCATAGACAATTTGACACAGTAAAGTTGATCTATAAGTGTTTTAATTAAAGCTCTGACAGCAAATTGAAATCTTATATTACTTACAGAGCAGACAGAATTCATCTCCCTCTCACCTGATGGCTCGAGTTTAGAGGAAGACCTCAGGACTGACACAAGTGTGGGAGGTACATTAGGAAAACACATATTCATCAAGCTCTAAGTTAATGCTGTTATGTTTTCTCTCCCATGATGTTGTTATGGTTTGGATACTTCTTGGACATTAAGACTCATCAGCTCTTTAGCAGAGGTCTCTGGACATTTCAAAGTGCTGGTTTGTAGGAGTCGGGGGGAGATTTTTTAGCTGGCTAACACATAGGTAAGAGATGAGAACATTGCCCTGTCTGAGCAAGGCATGCAGGCTGCATAGAGAGAGATGACAAGGAGAAAAACGTCAAAACTTTTCTAAGGAATCTTTGATTTTTTCTCTCATGCCAGAACCAGGCGGTAGCAGAGAGGAAGGACAGACTTATCACAGGCTTTGACAGACTCCAAGCCAATGCTCAGGAAAGAGAAGGAAAGTGAGGCAAGAGTCTGTTGCAAATTTTATCGATTTCTGTGGCTCTGCTGTGCCGTGTAAGACACAGCACATGGCTGAGCAGGCTTCAGCTGGAGTCCAAGTAGTTATCTGAAGAACAGAAGTGGAAATGGCAAAATGCTGTTTGGGGAGAGATCCCCTTGGTCTTGGAGCAGCATTAGTGTCTCTGTGAGAGGCAGGTACAGCTTGTGCAGCAGGATGGAGGGAAACCCCCAGCACTGCTATCAAGTCCTGATGTACTTGTTCCCCAGGGCTGCCACCTTCCTGGCAGTTTTTCCTCTTCCACCACTGACCAAAAGTCTGTGCATGTTGTAGAGTTGCATCTGTTCAGAAGGCAACGTCTGGGGGCCCTGGTTCCTGGCTGCATGCATCACTCCTCCACCCCATGGTGGAGTGCACAGCGCACTCACTGGGCTGGGGACAGGTCAAGCAGGGCTGTGACAGACTGTTGGAAGGTTTTGGTCCTCCTTGGTTATCTAGGTGATACTGATGCCCAGAGGAGTTTTTCTGCTTCCTGTGCCAACATTAATTTTATCTTTGCCAATGAGAAATCCTTTACTCTGTGAGTTTAGAGATCCCACCTTTCACTGATTTCGGCATGAGAGGTGTCTGTCTGTTTCCACTGACTGGACAGGGCATCTGTAAGGGCATGGAAAGACACTGAAGACCTCAGGGTCCTAAGAAAAAGCTAATATGAATCAAAATGAATAACCAACAGATATAACTCAAATTCCTCTGTTCCCAGGTTTGTGTTCCCACTTTTCCCTACGCAAAAGCAAGCACAAAGCCTTAAAAAGCAGAAATCACTTCTGGGATGAATGCTAAAGTTTTAATTAAGCTGATTTGAGAAGTGACCTGAGAACTGGCAAACTGTAACACCATAAACTTTTGCCATCAAAATTTCCCTGTGAAGGTTATCTCTCCCTTTCTCTCTCTCTCTCTCTCTCCCTCTCTCTCTCTCTCTCTCTCACACCCTCTGTCTATATATTTTTTTATTTGTTTTTCTCAGTCAGTAGAAAAACCCTAGGAAGCCACCAAGATTGATGCCTAATTTTCACAAAGTGTGAGGCCATGGAAAAGATCCATGACTCTTTCTTGTGGGTTAACCACCAAGTCTGGCATCTCCTTTTGAGACTCACATAGCAGCTTGGTTTTGTAATCATTTATAGAACATTAATTTTCAGTCAGGAAAGAAGTAATTGTTTACTATTAGCAAAACACTCGATTTGAAATAATTAAAGAGAACTCTTTTTTTTTGCACTAATCTTAATCTAAGTCTAAAATGTATCCCCAAAGTCCATTAAAAACCAAGCAAAATCCACTGTTAATTAGTAAATTGCTCCATTACAATAGCTGTAAGTTTTAACAAGTTCAACCAAGGACTATGCAATATTATACAATAAATCTGCTGGTCTGTCACATTTGAGAGTTACTAATAAAGAGGATAATTTAGCATTATAAAAGTGCTTACTTTGTCTGGGAAGACCTCACAGTATGTCAGTAATTCACATGACGGCAGATCAGAAGAGAGATATAAATTGTTTGGTTGGGTAAATTAACTGAGGATTGATTCTCTCTGTTTTAATTTAGCATCAGAATGCTAGAAAACTTCTAAAAGCAGATGGGCTATTGATCTGACAAGAGGATAATCAGTGCATCAAAACAGGGGAAGGACAAGAAATGGGTACTCTTGAGGCTCTTCAGCAATTGCTGCTTTAGACAGAGTCTTATTCACAGAGAGTGAGGAGGGGGAAGAGGAAAATGGGGGAGGAGTGGCTGCTTTGGCACAAACCCTTACCCATATAAGTGAAGCTGAAAAAGTACATCTAGCAGGAGAGGAAATGTAAAATTGAAGAGGGAAGATCTTAAATTATGAGTATGGGGGAAGGAAAGGCCTTACAATCACTCACTGAGGACACATGATCCATCAATGTCCATCCTGTCTGCAGGACACTAATTGCCATGTCCATGAAAGGAGCTTGAGAGCCCTGAGGGGATGGGCTCGCAAGAAACCAAGAGTTTTCTGCTATGTGAGGTCCGAGTCCTGGCATGAGCTTCCATGACTATTTACTTCTCTCTGAAGTTTTTGAAGGTATGGAAATAATTAATGATCTGGTTGTGGCTCTTTGGCTCTGGAAGCAGAGCATTTCTGTGTCCATGTTAACCACACAGAAATGATGCTGTCCGATGGGAGGCCGTGTTACAGCCAGAGTCAGAACGTTCTGACTCCTGGCACAATACACAGTTATGTGCAGTGTCCTAAAAGCAGCATGGGAGCATCACTTTTTGAGAAGAAGAATAGGGAGGAGAAGAATAAAATTCTCATGTTCAGCCAGCAGTGCTTAACACAGACCCTGGAGGGAATCCAGGAGGACTTAGAGCAATATTTTTGTTTCCCTCGTCTCAGTTACTTTCCTAACAGAGCTTCTCTCTGGCAAAATGTAGATGACCCAGAAGGGGCTCTGTCTTGTGCACACCCTTGTAACTCTGCAGTCCTAATACAGCATTTGGGGAATAGTTGTGGAAGGCTGCACCCCTTTTGCAGACAGTGCACCCTACTTTGGTGTGTCTGTGTGCACAGATGAGGGCTGTGGGAGTGTGGTCTTTGAATGATGCACCAGAATGAGACTGGTCTATGAACCATAGACCTCCTCAGTGACTCTAAGTAAATTACTGTCTCTTTCTGCAGTTTACATAAAATCAGGACAAAAATTGCTTTTGCCTTAACCCTCTTCTTGCTGTTTTGATTATGAGTCTGTATAGGAAGATATGCTTTCTCATTGTATAGAACACCTCACAGTCTCTTGTCATTTAGTTTTCTCTCAAGTGGAGAGTTAGCACCATTTCACACACCCCTGGGTACACTGCAGATCAGTCTGCTGAAGGTCTTGCATCGACCTGTCAGCCCCCTGTGGACATCCTGGATGCCTTTGGGCTCCTCAGAGTTCTGTGACTCATGCCTTAATGTTGTGGTGGATCCATTAACAGTCATCAGTTCACTTATTTGTGTTTCTAAACAATTCGGAGGCACAAATTTGGATGAAGTGGATGCTCGATTCCTGGAAGTGTTCACGAACAAGTTGGATGGGGCTGTGAGCAAACTGGTGTGCAAGGTGGCCCTGTCCATGGCAGGGGGGGATTGGAACCAGATGATCTTTAAGGCCCCTTCCAACCCAAACCATTCTATGATTCCATGATTCTATGATTCTATGATAAATCTTACAAAGCAATAACTTTTGGAACTTAGTGACATTTATCTATTTTTTTTTAATGTTGAACTAATTCCAAGGTGTTTACAGACTTGGTGATGCTTCCAATAGGTTCCGGTGACTCCCGAAGTTTGCTCATCGTGGGCTTTCTTTTAACAGGGATGTATTCACACAGCTATTAACCCATGCCCTGGCATTGGTGTGAGCTGCTTCTCAGTTACCAGAATACTCTTGGAATGGGAGCAATGGCTGACGCTCAGAACATTGGGATTTGGAAGATTGTGGAATGTTTTCACTTCTTTTTGGGTTCAGGATGATCCCAGCCCCTATGATACAGTAATTGTACCATTGGCATCAGCTCTTCCTCTTCTTCCATCCAACACCCAGAGGAGAAGCCATCATCGTACACGGGACTAAGGTCTCTGTGAACCATGAGCAGGTGCTCTCCTGACCACAAAATTCTGTGTTTGAGCTGGGCAGCCATAAAATGAGTACAATTTGTCCTGATCTTCATGTTCTGAACCAGTTGCTCTGATGTTGTTGGTTGGTTGTTGTTGATGGCTATGTAAAGAACCAGTGGGCAGAGCTGGAGGTGCTCCTGGTAATTCTGAGGTTTGCCCCTATCTGGGAACATTCAGTTTGTGGTTTTGCCAGAAGACGTGATTTCATATCACAGGGATTCTGGAAAGAGGAACTAAAACCTACCGCCTTCCATGGGCCCAAGCTAAATGTTCCTGCCCAAGAGACATCAAATAGTTTTCTCTTCTTTTGCTTTCTAAGTGACAAGAGTGTAGTTGGTCAAAACCACAGTACTGTGCTTGCAGATATCTTGTGGATTTGAATCTACAAGTGAGTCACAGGAAGAAAGACTATTTAGGGATTCACAAAGGAGTGGAAAACATTTTTTGATTCATCATTTTTTAATATTAAAATCTCAAAATGTTAAAATGTTTTAGAAATTTCAGATGTTCTGTGACAAATTGAAATTGTATTTATACTTACATTAAAAATTCCAGTCTCAGTTTGCAAGGAAACTTTGAGTACTAACAGAAGGCAAAAGCAGATAAATCCCTAAACCCCAAACACTTCAAATATCCTTAAATTTTTGACAGGATTTAGAGTTGTAATAACTTAGAAGTAGGTTGATAATGCCATGTAGACAGAATGTAAACCCCTTCCTTCTGCTGCTGGCTGACTCAGCAGCTTATCACTCAGTGCTGGTTTCTCACACCACAGTCTCTTCCCTTTCACCATGTTGACAACTTGGGTGCTTACCTTAGCTCTGAAACCTCCACTAGCTGGCAGGGAGATGCTTATCAGAGGTGAGCACTGCAGTGTCTGTGGTTCAAAGTGGTAAACAGGGAAGGGAGATGTTATGACCTCAATTTTAAAGGTAGTGAAGCCAAAGGACACTGAAAAAATTAGCAGACAGGGTTCAAACCCTTGTTGCACTCATTCCCCTGTTCACTGGTGGTTGCATTTAAATGTTCCTGCCAAAACTTAGTTCTTATGAAGTTTACTTTTCAATTGTTTTAGGTGTTAATAAAAAATGTTTGAAGAAGGTGAAACTACAATGATAACTTTAAATTAAAGGGTGTTTTCTGGGGGGAAAATAAGTGCTTGTGTTAATGATTATGTGTATTATAATTGTACCTTCAGGCTTTATGCAGAAGCTGCCTTTGCCAGGGAAGAATTCGGAATTATCATCCTGCAGGGTGTTAATCCAAGCAGACCAGACAGACAGAGAAAATATTATCCCTTACTTATCAATGGAGATTTGAGGGATTAAACCTTGGTTCCAGAGACCCAGGTATGACCTTCAAGCAGCTAAACCCAAATAATCTAAAACCCTGTTCAGTGCTATTGGCTACTAACATTATTCCTTTTGCCTAATAAAGTCTGAAAACAAACAAACAAAGAGCCAAAAATAAGCATTGTACAGCTGTCTAAAACCAATGATAGACCCAATTAGGGAAACATAATGATATTGCATTGAGCACTTTGGTTCGTTCCTCAGAGAAAACCCCAGGGAACTGCTGTTGCCTCATTTATGGCACTGAGGGGTTGACTGTTATGGATGGGTAATAGGGCTATGAGCAGCACATTTAATAGTCAGGGGTAAAATAATTTCTTAGACTAGCTGAGATAGAAGAAGCAGACAGTATTTTAGGCAGTCAATCCTTTCCACGGGTCACCATGTCATAATTAGATGATGATGGGATTGCTAAGTACTCTTTAATGGCTTTTAAAATATCACAAGTCATTCCCTCCTAGCTAAGCAGTTTCTTTCCAGCAATTATGCAGTCTTTGTTTATAAAGGGTAACAGAACCCCACTACAAGTGGCTCCCTGAATACAAAACCTGGCACTGTGGCAAGGAGCACTTGTGGGTTCCAATCATCAGTGTGGAGATTGAAACTCTGGCTTTACGTTCCACAAAACAAACAAAAGTATTCTGTTTCTCTTTGTGGCGGTGGCCCAGTCCACCTTTGGCTTCCGAACTGATCAGAAGATCCAGTGGGTGGACTTTCCTGCCAAAGACAGTGATGCCGAAGATGAGCCTGGCAGTGAAGCCAAGGGCGGTGCTGACGAGCCAGCCACACCCCAGGGATGTCAATCCTAACAAGTGTCCTCCCCTAGGACTAGATGTGCCATCCCTCACATGCAGAAAGTTCTGTTTCCCTGTTAACCCCATTGGTTTGTTTAAATAAGTCCCTCCTTAAACCCTCTGTAATTGGTTGGCTGTCACTACATGTAATTTCCCTATTGGTTTATCCCCTTTGTTCCTCCCCTTTTTTCCCAGCTATAAAATGGTGTGTAACCATCATTTTGTGCTCTTTTTTTGCTCCCCATCTTTGGCTTCTGTTTCCCGGCCCTCGGGGCGGGTAATAAAGACGTGGGTTTGCTGCAACAGAGAGTCCCTCTCTCCTCGTTCATCTCGCTGCTCGCTACTGTAACACCCGACTGCTGCCAGCTCCACAGAGAGCCAAGAAGCAGACTGCAACACCGGGGACTTGCATCAGACTGCCAAGCTTCAGGCTGTCTAGTAGCCAAGGCACTGAAATCAAGTCGCCTGCTTGGCCTACCGGGCGGTCAAGTGGTCAGCGACGTCTATTGAGTCTATTTGCATGGCCCAGTTCAGTACATGATCTGGTTCATGTGGTGGAATCATCCATTTAGCATAATATCCACTGGAGCAGATTAATTTATCAAGGAAAGCACATAATCATAGGAAAATATGGGCTGAGTGTGACTGCACTGCTTCTGATCCAGCACTGGTTTAACTGTCTCCTTCCTACTCTGCCCTGGTCCTTTAGGATGGACATGCCCTCTGAGGACCTGAGTCATGTCAGAGTCCTGAAGGCTGCCCAAGAAGGTCACATCAAACCCTCCTGAGAAGAAGCCTTTTCTCTTCTTGGGCTGGCGTAATCACTAGAGGGACACAAGAGAAACATGGAAGTACAAAGCCCAACTACATTGTGGGCGAGTGAACTCAAAAGAGCTCTACAGGTTCAAACTGTGAACCATAAAGATCTCTACAGGATTAAACTGCCTCTTCATCGAGTCATTTTCATGGACAGTTTTGGTCTTTGAGCCACCCTAAGTCTTCCTACTCGGTACTGCATATAGGGACAAGTGTAGGGTATAGGTAAGTGTACGGATAAGGTGACTTACTGCACACTTCCAAAGAGCATTTTCCCTGGTGGATACTTGACTGTGAATTCTGCCTTCTTCTTGGCCCACCTGAAGCACGTTATATGAACCTTCTGCCTGAAGGATGAGGTGTGCCCTGTGTTGCACAATACCAGGAGGAAAAGTTTATGATGATGAAATCTCTTGGCTCAAGGCCTTGGTGCAAAGTATCCTAGAGCTGACTCACACCTGAACTTAAGAAAGGTTTGCTGGAAAATTTTTCCATTTTCACAGGGAAAAGTTATTCACATGAATAAAAGTTGCATGTGTGTTAAACCACAGGAGGCTTCTTGAATATCTCATTGAGGAAGGGATAGCTAAATTTCTTTAAGTAAAAATTGAAAATTTTATATTTCTTGCCTTCAAAATTTTTTTTTTTAAATACTTGAGATACATGCCCAATTTGAAAGAGTTTAGGACACATCTGAAAGAGCAATAGAAGTCCAAAAGCAAAGATCCTGAATTTCAGATGCATTTCAGGGAAGAAAATTAAAATTTTCCTGGTGAAAATCTGAATTTGTATCTGTGGGATTCTTGCAAATTTTCTTTTAAGGAGTAAGCACCTGTTAGGACTTACCTCTTTTGCTATCTACTATCTTGTCTATGCTATTGCCCTGTGAAATGAAGCTGCTTGGAAACCAGAAAGAGTAAGGAAAAGTGAGGGTCTCAGTCTTCCAGGGTTATAGATGACTTTTTCAGTAAACAAAACTGCAGAGGCTTTTGGTTGCCAAAATGGTAGCTCATGGTGCGTGGTGGTGTTTGAATACACTACCCACTATGCCTGAGTGAGCAAGTAATTTCCCAGTTTATTGTGTTCAGCTCTTCCCTGTTCAGTGGCTTATGGAAATTTATACTTCTATGATTCACAAAGGAAATAGAAATACTTTAATTGGCTTAATGCATCTAACATATAAACTTTATAGCAATTCTTTCAATAAGTAAAAGCATGAGTTTATTGGCCAATATTGAAGTAAGAAAGTGCCTTTGATTGCTAAATCATCATGCATCATTCAATCTGGTTTCTTTGAAGATGTCCTGAAAAGTGCCACTGCAAACAAAGAAGAGCATTTGTGGTGTGATGCTCACATCACAGGCCATTGTTTTAACTGACACTGCAGTCAACTATTTAATTATACCCATATCATCACCAAGCCTTAGGCTTTGAAAGAAAGCATCATGATAGAAGTTGGATGAAGACCAGTCCACCTCTAGAAAAACTTGGTTTCAAACCAGCCTAGCTAAAAAGCCATTCTGGTCAGCTCTGTTTGTGCCTTTGGGCCGTTATTTGTAGTTCCCAAGCAGGACTGCTTTAGTGCAAGTGAGCTCTCAAGTCTTGCTCGGTCCAGCAAGGAAGGAGTTACCACATCTAACAAAGGCTTTTCAGCACCAGCTGTAAAGCTGGTCCACCAGATGTGGACTTCTTTACACTCCCAGAGGTGAGGAATTCCCAGAGCACAGAGCATAAGTTTGGGAATGTATTCTAATCTCAGATTGGTTCAAACTGATGACCTCCCCCACCCCCAAAAAGGCCCTGAACAAAAACCTAAATGCAGACTGTAAGACCAACACATTTAAAGAACCAAAGCAGTGCAGTGTAGTGCATTTGCATCCTTAGGGCTCTGGAAAAGAACATTGCTTTTAAAGGACAAACACACTAGTGGAATTCCTGTTCCTTCCTTCTCCTTTTCTGGGCAAGTCCAAAACTAAGAGTCTTTTACTATTCTGTTAAGGAAGGAATGTCTTGTGGGAGACGCTTGTTAAAATCTTGGCAGTGTATCATTGCAATGCACCTTTCCAAACAAACCCACAAGCCTTATGATTGCTTCATGGTGTTTAATGTGTAACAAGGAGTTCTGCTGCTATTGTAAAAATACTGGTTGACTTTTAACAGGACCATTAATTGATACAGTATCTTATTAGAACTCTTGTTTAAGTGGCAGTAAAATGTTAAACATTCTTGAATGTATTAATAAAGAAAGGTAATTAGACATGCTTGTTTCAGGAGTCTTGATAAATGAATAAATCTTGAGTTAATTACAGTGCCAGACACTGAGATTTAGCTCTCAGAGGCTACAATCAGTACATTTCAAAAGGACTCTTACCACAGTTAAGTACGTGCATGCACGTCCTGCATGGTAAATCTGGCAGGAATTACTGTAAAGGATAACAATTCTATTCTCTTCATTAGCTATGATTATTTTTTTCAAAGTTCAGTTGAAATCCAGTTAACACTGCAACCTGAACATCTCCAGAGGTGTGAGAGGAGGTTTGGCCACCTATTTTTCCTCAGATCCTTTGGTACCATTCATTCCTTCAGAATGGAACCATCAGAACTAAGTCACATGAAATAGGGTGACACTGTAAATAAACCAAAGCCATTTCCTACCTACCATTTTTATCTCACTCTGTCTTTGAGGTGGAAGAGAAAAGAGATTAGACTCAAGGCTGAATATAGACCTGAAACACTGGCTGCTTCCTCACCAGAACCATTTGCTCTAGAACTGTATCAGTAAACACAGGAGGTGTTTGCTTAAATCTTGGTATATACATGGTGGCTGACCTGTCACTTACTGCTTTTAGTAAGTACACGTGTTTTTACACATAACAACTTTGATACAATATACCCTTGCTAGTATTCTGAAAATCTTTGTACTTCTGTTTTTATGCCTGTGTGCCTGAACATCTGGTCTGCTATAACTGGTGACAGTGTTCTAGTTGATTTTTAAAGGTTTTTATTGTTGTAATCTACAAATTTATGGATATCCTATATCCAGTAGTAATGTTTAGTAGCCTTTCTGCTTTTACAACTGGTCCACACTCTTTGAAATGTTAAGTTATGTTCTTGAACTCTGCCTGTCCTGGCCGAGACTCAGTGGCACCATTCTGCAGAGTATGGGGTAACTAATATGTGGATTATCCACTTTTTTATTTATCTGTCCAATAACACTCCTCTATCCCTCTGATCACCACGAAATTCTCCAGAACTCATTGGTTTTCAGATCTCAGTTTCTTAGGTGGAATTTAAATAAAGCTTGATGGAAATGCGGAGGGGAGAGAATCCTGGCTCCAGATGTAGGATTCAGGAAGCCTGGACTCCAAAGCACTCTTCACCAAACTCAGAAGCAAGAGAAATAAAGTTTTGAAAAGATGTGTGTGGTTAGTAATACAACAGTTTCAACAGTGTATTTCTGATATGTTGCAAACTGGAAATGACCCCGTGCTGAGTACAGCTCAGAGTGTAAAATTCAGTTTAAAGACACTATTCTGCTATAGTCATGCAATTTAATTCATACATGTTGCACTATCTTTTCATACTAAAGATAATTTTTTTGACAGACAGAGCATGGGTTTGAAGCTGAAGAAAAGTACAAGAAGCAGAACACAAGCAGGATCTTTTCTTTTAAGACTGTGTGAACAGGAATCAAAGGTTTTATTAGCTTAATGTAACTCAAGGCTCAGTGAAAGCAGATAAGTTGTATTCCTCTGAAATAAGTATGGCAAAAATTGACCCACCAGCAATTGCACGGAGATCACATTTTATTAATTCTGCTTTTTACTAGGCAACTGGCTCATAAATGCAAACCTTAAGTGAATCTTTACTTCAACCATTTACTAGAAAGATAAGATTCTTAAATGAAGTTCCATATGAAAAATATTCAGAAGAATGGTTGAAAATCTAGTTTCTATTTTCACAATTTTCTTTTAACCAGATAGTTATTTGCATTTGCATTCAATCAAGCCATACACATTATATTTTGCCTTTGGTAACCCATTGTTTTACTGGGGTATTTTTTTATTGATTCCTTCAAGCTGGAGATTCCCTTTGCTGGATATCTGTAGTAACTGACAGTTAAGTCTGATGATAAAATATTGGTCTCTGTCAGCTATTAATAAAGAAAGGTCAACTGTTTGTGAAGCCAGCAGAGAGATTTCTGATCTCTCACTCTTTGAACACAAAGACATTGCTTCAGTTTTACAACAGTCCCCCTGCACGCTGGGATCTGTCCCAAGAAATTTAGTTTTGAGAGGGGTGGATGAAGAATGATGATTATGACTCTAAATTCTAATTGTTATAGCCTAGCCTAGCAGAATGACAACAGTGTGGATTGCAACAGGGTCATTTCTGTAATGAGAAAGCCAGTGCTATTTGTATTGTGTGGCTTTTTATGATTAGAGAAGCAAATCTAAGCAATTTGTAAGGAAGTTAATTACTTTAAAAATGTGCTCAGATTTGCTTGTCTGCAAAGCTGTGTGCCAAAAGATATTTACAGAGGCTTTGCTTGGATTAATGGTGGAAGGCCAGAGGGCCAGCTCGGTGCTGGTGCAGTGCAGAGCTGAGGGAGGGAGCCCTGGGCTCCCCCCAAGTGCGTGGCTGTGAGCACACAGAGCTATTCTGCCTTGTGCAGAGATGTTAGAGCCCAACACAAGTAGGCGTCTTGTTCCTGTGAGCAATCACAGCCTCTGTTCCCCTGACTAAGAGGTGGGATCAGGAAACCCTTGCGTCATTTTGGGGCAGGATGCCACCTACTCAGAGCTGTGTTTTCTCTGTTTAAGGTGGGGACTCCTCTTCCTGCCCCAGTTACGATCTTTGTGTCTTGCTGGATGGCAAACTGGGACATTCAGCTGGCCTCTGCTGCCCTGCCCTCAGAGACAACCAGATCCCTCAGGCTCAACAAATATGAGTTATCCTGCAGCTCATCAGGCATCAGTCACCATGTTCTGTGTGCGGTTATTTCTATCTGTTATTGTGGATACCTGTTTGAAGTCTGCTGGGAAGTGAAGGCAGACAAGATGGAGGTCACCATACCACACACTACACACTGCATTTAAAGCCATGGTACCCCACAAAATAGATTTGTGCATTCTGGTGCCTGAACACCACCCACAAACCAAGGGGCTGAGCCTCTGCATGGATCCATCCACACACTGTGGCAACCTCCTCACACCTAACCAAGGGAGTGTGCCCAGTGCTAACCCTCAGCCAGGGAGGGTTTACTGTAAACCTTGGTGTGTGCCTTATTTATCAGAGTGTCTGGTGATCTGCACTGGAGGGGAACAGAAACAATAAGTATCAGAAATATTCAGCTCATGTGAAACCAATTGAGGACTCTCAGATGTCTCTATCCAAATAAAATGGGTAAGTGACAACACCTCTGTCTTATGAACTCAGATTGTCCCCAATGGTGTTAGGTTTTAGGTCCATCTCCAATGGCAGAATCCACACAAGGCATTAACTTCATTTGAGATCTTTTACCCTTCTTTTGTCCACCCTCTTCTAAAAAAAAAAAGAATCATCGTCTTCAACCCAAATGCTGAAAAATGTTTTTAGCAGAAAAGAGGAGAAAGAAAAAAAACTGTCTTCGTTATCCAATGACAAAATTACCTGCTTTCAGAGGTGAAGTTTCCCTGACCAGCTCAACATGCCAAATTTCTCCTGGAATTAAATTAACAGCTCATTTTAAAATGGAAAGGGTTGAGAACTGATTTTCTCTAAAGCTTGTATTTCTTTATACAGGCCAGTTCCCTTGTCTAATGCTCCCTATAGCTTGGTCACTGGGGTAATGGCTCCCTGAGACAGTTTTCCAGCATGATGACACTGTCTTTTCTAGCTGTGTGCCTGATTTCCATGCCAGATCTGGCAACTCTTCATTTGAGCTAAACCATCCTGCTGATAACAGAACAACCAAGGTGAAACATCTCCGTGTGTGAGAAAAAAAAGAGGTCAGAATGGTTCATGCTTTAACACCTTTCTTAAATCTTTGCTTTCTTCACCTCACTTAAACCTTTGTGCTGCCTGTGTCCTCTAAACTGATCTCACTTGGGTTTTGTCTTAGAAGGAAGCTTTTGAAGTGAAAAGACTTCCCAGGAATTTTTCTGCCTGATATTCTCAGGCAAGACGACACTTATTCCACCTGAAGTTATGGTCTAAGTGGACCTCAGGGCAGTGCTTTTTATTTTATACCCAAGGGAAAAGAACACAGTCTACAGAGGCAGTGCTGTCCTGACTGCTGCCAGGTCCTCCAGACAGTACTGACAAAATAAGAATTGCATGTTTACCCTGGATCCCATTCCCCACTTGTGAAAATCTACCTTCCTCTCAGGGATGTCACACTCCTCCTCACATGACCTGGATCTATCCTACCATTCTTTGGTCTGGTGTAATTTCATGTGTTCAAATAATAATTTTACACTGTTTATATACTGTACACCCTGCTAATAATATATTTGCAATAACAATTTATCCATGATTATCATGGCACTGCCTTTGCTTGTGACCAGGATGAAAAAAAGGTGAAAATTTACAGCTTCAGAAGCAAGATTAGTTAATTAAGGGAGGTTCATCCTGCAGCATTGTTGAAGTGAGAAAGGAAAGTATTGATAGATTTGCTTGGAGGGAACCACATAGGAAGAGTTCATGCTGCTGTCTTCAATGAGACCTGCACAGTGTGCATTGTCCACATTCCATATCTGGGCCTTGGGATGAAATCTGTGCAACAGCCCCTGATCCCCCACATCCTCTCACTGCCATTAATAGAGCAAGACCACAAAAACGTGAGGGCCACGCTGATTTGAGTGGCATCATCTTGTGTGCTGCTCTGCTGTGCCACTCCCTTAGTTGAATTCAGGTGCTGCGAGAAGCAGCGCTGTCGCTCAGGCCCCCATTGCCTGGCTCTGAAGGGCAGTGCCAAACAGCCATCACAGCTTCCCTTCCCGCATGTGACACCTGGCACGTAGCATGACAGATGGGGCCAAAAGGAGATTTTCCTTATAAAGCCTCAGCAAATCTGCTCTTTAGAAGCTCTGTGCATCCAGTTAGGAGTCTGCAAGGGAGAATGGAAAGCTTGTGCTCTGGTCAGACTTCCTTTAGGTATTGCAGATGTGCCACATCTGGCAGTCAGGCTGAAGTATAGCACACTCATGTGCGTGTGTCTGGTTGTGTCTTCTGAAGCGTGTGTCTTCTTAAATGCACCAGTGTAGCTGTGAACAGGGCTGAGAAGCTTTCTGCCACAGTGAGGGAAAGTGAACTTTACGTGCTGCTTTTGCAGCAATGTAACAGAGACATTTCTTTCAGCTGTTGGAGCACTGATAGCACTAGTATAAATTCATCCACTTTTGAAAATTGCACTCTTTTGTGCAGTTTTGGAAGCATCATTTTTGCTGGGCACAGAGTCCAGATTCCAAGGAAGATGAGCAATAAGCCTTAATATTTGCATCTTCAGAAAAACTGGGTAGCAACTAGAGAAGCTTTTTCCCATTAAAGGATAAAGCTGAGAGTTATTGAATGCTGTGATAGACAGTGATGTGCCTGTTGAAGGAAAGACAAATTGGAACCTGGTGGAAGATGGTGTTTCCATTTGTTATGGGATTTGTACCCATTTCCACAGCGTCACATTGGTTCTGCATGGAAAAAAACTTTGGAATTCCAAAATGATCACATATAATTGCAACAAATTAATTAATTAGGGACCGTAAAACTACAATGGACACTGGCAAAATAAACAGACAGATGTCTGATGTAGTAAAAGTTAAGCTGTCTCTTGTCATCTCTCTGTAAAAGGGTTCTTGCTCGATATTCCCTGAGACAGCCATTTGAGGTCTCCACTTCAAACCAGGCTGAAATGTAATCTCTACCCTAGACAGCCATCAGCAGGAAGCTCTCCAGACAAAATAATGAGGTTAAAAAGGGAGAGCATTCACCTTAAAATCAAATTCACCATACACTTTTGGCCCTGCCAACAAGCTGGCCCATTTGAAACAGTAGCTAGTAGCAGGAGAATCTAGATTTATTTCAAGACATCTGCAGCTATTTGTCCTTTTATTAGGGTTGTATTTCAGAGTTCACAGACACTGAAATTCAGATTTATGTAAGAGGTCCATGTAAGCTATTTTGTACCTCACGAAGGACGGGGACCAGTCTCATGCACTGAAATAATTTTCAAGTACTATCTTTTCCTGCAAAAGTCTTTGAAAATAAAAGTGCTATCAACATATTTAATTCTTGTTTTATATCATCTAAATATTGTCCACTACTCATTAGAGCTGGATTTTACCTCAGATAAGGGCACTGCCATTATCAGCCGTAGGTTACCCAGGCATCAAATGAAAAAGATGATGAATTTCTCTGATGCAGGTAATAATAGTTATCTCGGTATCCAGAGTAGTACCAACTCGCTGATAGTTATGCACAAACAATTTAATATCATTAAATATGTGAGGAAAAATACAGTTTTTGAATTCAAGAATTTCCTTTTCCTTTGAATAAAAGGTCAACTAACTATTCAGAAACAGAGTTGTATAAAATGATGTGTCTGCCCTGATGTGCTGAGAAGTATGAAGCAATGACATTTGCAGGGCTGTATCCTTTTCCTTCCCTGAATGGCCAAGCTGTAAATGTAAGGCTTCAATTTGTTGGGCAAAGTTAATCCAAAGTTTAGAACAGAGCAAAGATCAAGACTGAGAGCTGCATTCTTAATCCCTCATTATTTCAAGCCTCGTAGATGTAGGGTTGTGATTCAAGGCCACTGCTGCTTTCATTTCTATTGAAAAGCAGTCAGGCTTTGAATGTGAGCATCTTTTTAAAAGGTACTGTAATAATTTCATCAATATTCATACTGATGATTTATAACTAGTTTCACAAGTTTCAAAACCTTTAAGAGTTATTTACCCTCTGGATCTACAAACTGCAACAGATCTTTTTTAAAAAGCCCAACCTCTTATTGGTGATTTTACATTGGCAGCAGTCAAATTCTCTGCTATATTCTCTGGGCACTACAAGTTAATGACTGAAACTGAGTAGCAGTAAAAGAATGATTAATGGAAAAACCTCATGTCTCCCTATCAAAGCTGTCTCAAGAGCTATGCTCATAGAGCAGCAGATACAATATTTCTTAGCTTTGCAGTCTCCAGACAATGAAAAATGGCATCTTATATATTTCTAAGATAGATAGTTCCCTTAATATTGGGTCCATTATATGAGAAAATTGTGCTTTAAATAAAGATAAATATTGACATATTTTATTATGGAAAATAAACTCACATTTGAGTCAAAATGCCACTACTATCTTCTTCAGTGAATTATCATTTAATCATTATTTAAATTTTGGGTTGATTTACTAGGAAAAAAAAGGCATTTCAAAAGCAGATAGTTTTAGAAGCTAAAGCAGCGCAGAAATGACAAGAACCCAAACATTTAAAATGCACAGAAAGTTAAGAGTGACATAACTGGGAAAAACACTGCAAAGAGGTTTTAATGAGGTTAAATCATGGCATGTTAATACCTCTTAAAACATGCACTTTGAGTTTAAAATATTTCATACAGGCAGTTTTAGAAATGATGTGGGTGAGATTCCCAGGAAAATACACCAGAACTTGAGTCTTGTGAAACCCAGGCCAGATTTGAAGAGCCACAGCTCAGGGAGCTTCATGCAGTTTCCTCACAAGGTACCACAACCTGGTGGCTGCTCTGCCAGAAGCTTGATGAACTTTGCAGTCCCACACCCTGCTGAAGACAGAAAAGGAGTTTCTGGAGTGGGATATAGTGCTGTCCATAGGTCCTGGATCCAAAATAAGATTACAGAACAGGAAGACTTCAGACTTGGGAGACACTGAATTATTGATGGTATAAATTAGAATCTAAGTGTGCTGATGACACTGGAGTCTTTTTGATTATAGTATTGATCACTGGATTTCTCTTCTTTCCCAGAAAAATAGTGTCTTGTCTTGTCCTGTCTTATCTAAATGAATTATTTAATTTTATTATATGTTATTATATTTTGTTTGTTTTCTTTAATTTGTGCGAGCATTGGAATTGGGCTGGAAATGTTTCCATCAGAAAAAATGTTTCATGCTTTTGAAAAGAAATGCACATTTAATATGGAAAATAGCCCTTAATCTCTTGGTGTTCTGTGCATAAAAAATAAGATATAGCTTCTGTGCCCGTGTGGATTAGGCACTCAGAATGCAAAAGTTTGGTGGTCTTGTGATACCTGGGCAGATGACAGATCTGAACTGGCTTTTTCCAGTTTACTGATTGTAACTACTTCCAATCTCCCACTCTTTGAGCAGAATTGGAAGCTTTGTCCTGACCTGTTGCTGATAGATCTTCCCCTGAGAGATTTCTATCTCTTTATAAAAAAGATTTCATTTCCCAGACAGGTGCTGTCATTTGGACAGCATTCTTTCACTCCTCAATCTGAAGAAAAAAAAAAAAAAAGTTTCATTAAAGACATTTCAAGCCCATTGGAGAGCAGGAGTGCTCACTCAGAGCTGGCAGCATCCTTAATCTCAGTGGAGACTTCTGCTAACAGAAAGAAATGGCAGCTGCAGAGCGAAAGGTGTATTTCCATGTACGGAGCACCTGACTCTGAAAGGCTTTGAACAGCAACACAAAGATCTTGATTACCCTTAACAGTGAAAGCACCACAATATTTTGTTTTTAGGTCACGTTGAGATCTACAACATTTCATCAACAAATTGCTACAGAAACCTGGACAGAGAAGTGGACTCGGTGAAGAGGTTCAGGTGAATATCCAGATGGCACTAGCAAGTCTTGTAATTGCTACAGCCTCCAGTAAAATTAATTTGTAAGCCATTGGCTTTCTAAAGGCCACATGTCTACAATTATTTTTTTCTCCTTTGTGCTAAGATACAGTCTTTCAAGAAAAAAGTATTGCTAAGCAAAGGGCACCTGTCTAAAATTACTAAGGCTCAAGTAAGAGATTTGCAGATCAACTTTGTTGCCCTTTTCCCCTTGCAGTAAAATTATATGCTTTGCCTACTGAGAGCATGAGAACAAGACAACATGCCCCTGCCTTGATTTGTGAACTCTAAAAAATGCTGAAAAAATGTCTGTGAGGGAAATGCAAAACTGGCCTTCAGCTGCGAAGGATTTATTTTTCCTCATTTTTTAAAAAGAAAATGAGGATGCTATAAACAATCTGTCTTAATTTATTCTTGTGGTCCTCTGTTTTTCCTTCAAATAAGTATTGCAAGGTTTATTTATACCATTTATTGATTTACATTCTAGGCAAAGCCAATATATTTTCAATATAAAAAAAAAAACCAAATCCACATTTGAATTTTTTTATTTCAGTAGTTGTATTTAGACCTAGTCAGAAAACAGAATTTACAGTCTGCATGGAAGTGTGGAATATCTGTATTTCATTTTGGTCTTCACTCAGTGTAAAAAGACCGGCTATCACTGACAGAATAAAATGCTGTGGAATAGTTTGATTTAGAAATAATAACAAAGCACTCTTTATTTTCACGTTAAAGTTGAACAGAGATTTCTACTGTGAAATAATCATCTGCCCACCTCCTTTCTGCGTGGGCCTTCTCTTGTGCAACTTTCAGTTGAAGGAAGATTTGCTGTGTAACACAGTTTCCTACTGAAAATAATTTTATCAGACCAGCTTCCGTCAAAATACATAATTGCCAAATGATGCTTATTAAGAATCTAATTAAATCTTAAGAATAGTAAAAGGTGAGGCTTTTTCCAAGCTTATTTCCTTCAGCTCGTGTATGAAACCCAGGAAAGACTCTGCTGAGATGCACATGATCCCTCTTCATGCACATCTCAGACCTTCCCCACCACCAGTCTGTGATGTTCCTGTGCAATCTCTGCTTTGGCTCATAGGATGAGCCCCGACTGTCTTTAATCTCAGCTTGTGGTGTGATCCCTGTGTTTGCTGCAGTCCCAAACTGCCACAGGACAGGGAGAGCTGTGCAAGGCCAGTGAAGGTGGTTTGTGTGCTGGATTCCTGCACCATCTTTTTCAAACGATAAGGACAGAATCATAAAAACATAAAAGAGAGAGTTTGATTAATTGGCATTGTAAAACTGATGACAAAATACCACATCTTGCTACTGATAAAACCAGTCATAAAAGGAAGCAAATGTTTTGAGCCTTTGCAGTGGATCTCTCATGATTCCAGTGTGGGCAGTGTTAGCCCTTACCTGGTGCATAAAATTCTAAAGAATCACTGATATCCTTCAAATCTCTGACAATAACTCTTCAGGTACTGTAATTAGCGGAACTATGGCAATTTACTTCATTGCAAGGTTTCTGCTCCAATTTAATTTTTTTAATTCCTCTGGGCTGAAAATAGCTGTGGCTCAGTCTCTCAGATACATTCTTTCATGATACAAAATGGTGCAGCTTTATGCACACAAGTTCTTGCTCCAAACCAACTGTTCCATGAAAGGAAGCAAACAGCTTCAAAATCCAGAAGCTGCTTTTCTTCCGCAAAATATAAACAAGTTTTTCTCTTTATCCCAATGTGTATATTCACCTGAAAGAAGAATTTAGCATCAGTTAAGTCAAAATCCGTCTCATTTTTTATAAGACCAAAAGGCTCCTTTGGGTAATTTTCTAGAAGTAAATGTACCTGTTGCTTTTTCCAAAAGTGTGTGTGTCAATAATGGTGTATATACTTGTACCTGCCTGTTTTTTATACATAAGAGTCAAGCACATAAACTTGAGCAGCTCCCAAATTTTGCACAAATATATATTCTCTAAGCAGCTCAGCAGACACATCAGATACATAGAAGTGGTATTAGGACAGTGCTGTTTACCTGGGTTTAAACCAAAACAAAATAAAGCTGCTTTGCAGGTTATCTTTTTCCTTCTTGTTCTCTACAACTCTGTGCAAAGTAACCAAAGAAGCAAACCCAGGCTCCAGCTGCTGACATGAGAGATGACTCAAAGTGTGACAATCAGTGAAGCTAGGAAGCATTTCTCTCTCATGAAGTAATGTGTTCTGATAATCCTGGATACCCTTCAGTGGGAAGAACAGCCTTTTATAGGGCTCAATTTTCTGCTTTGAATGAGATTTGCTGAGTGTCTGGGTCACTGTGGATCATGGGAGACATTTTCAAAGGCACCTCAGGCACCAAGGAGCTCAAATATAAAGAGATTTGGTGATACCTGGATCCTTTATCTATTTCTGAAATGTTCTCATTAAGAAAAAAAAATTAAAAATATAGAAAAACTTTAAAACAAATCAAAGCAGTTATAAAGGACAAGTGATATGTGGTGTAGGGACAAGTGCAACAACAGGAAAAAGGTCAGTGTTTCAAAGCACAGATTCAAAGTGTCACTATATCTATTTATTTTTTTACAATGACCTTTTGAACTGGAGATAGCAGATAATGAAATAATACTGGTAAAATAATATATAAAGATCTTCCCTCTGTCTAGTGCAAGTCCCACAATGCTGACAGCAGCAGTCTGTTCCCAAGCCATATGATTCCCAGGGAGCCCTGGCTCCCCTGACAATGCCCTGCAAAAGATGCTGCAGGTCCATGAGCAGTTTGCATCAGATCTCAGTGCACTTGGATTTTACTCTGTTAGCTCAGCTTTAGCATTAGCTTAGCTTTAGAGATTCGAGCTCTGGTGCCTGGTGTGGTTAGGAGTGAGCTGGCACTCTCACCCACTGGCATCGAGCACTGAGCACGCTGCACCCAGAAGGAGTCAGTAGCTGATCCAGCAGTTGCCTGCTGTTTATAGGAGCAGCTCAAGATCCCACAGTAAATTGCCAGAAAGCCGCTTTCATGACAGACCACATTCCTTTCCCCCTCATCGCTCCCCTCTCCACATGACATAGCTGGATTTCCAATTATGGTTGAACACTGCTGTGTCTTTTATGCCCCTTTTATTTTTTTCTTTCTAACCTCAGAAGCCATTGCCAACCTGCTCTTCTCTTAACTAGCCATATTCTTCTCTCATCAACATGAACAAGTGCGGCACCATTTAGCCCTGTGTAAATAGCCACAGTGACATCTGAAACAACAGAAATGTTAGTATTCACTTGATGGGGGTTTTTAACAACATGCTTGGAGATGTCGAGGGTTTGCTTTACATCTGCAGCAAATTCACTATGTGATCTGTTGATGGGTTGCAGATGGCATCATGAGCCACTGCTTGCAGCAGAAGTAACAACCCTGGTCACATTTTACCACATTAAACAATTTACTTGGGTGGTAATTACACAGCAATTAACTTTGCTGCCTCACAAATGCAATGTGAGCAGTCTGGCTTTTGCAGTTTTTTCTTCTCTGTCAACTTCAGTCTTTTATCTAAGGCTGGGTACAAGTGCTCCTGCCAGAACAAGCCATTAGGAAATGAGGGCCAGCCATGATGTCTGTGGGAAATAATGTCTGCTCCTCTGGGCAGGGCTGGGAGATGAGCTACCAGGGTATATTTTAGCTGCCACTGGATTACTGCTACCACTTAAAGGACAGGCTCTGTCTTGATCAAAACATTTGATGTCTTCTCAAAATCTGTTACCCAGGCTCCTTCTGCAGTCACAGGATAGACCAGAATGTCCATGGGGTGATTCACACCCGTTGTCTAGTGGTGAGGTGAGTTTCTGATGCTGAACACAGAAGTGATATAAGTAAGTAAGAGTACTTTTTAGATAAGTATCTGTTAGGTGAAAGGAGCCCTGCTCAGCCTGGCTACAATCTGTAAACATCTAAAGAGTATATGGGGTGTGGAGAAAGTCTACAAAGAGAAAGAGCTTGACCTACCCATCTCAAAGGCATTGACTTACAGGTAAAAAGATGACGTGGCTCCTTGGTACTGTTAGTCTTTATGACCAAAAAACTTACAGTAGGAACATTTGTGTGGAACTGGGGTGTTATCTACCACTGGGACTTCTGTGGTAGATTCCTGAATACTTAACATGGGGACTGGGCATCTTTCCAAAATGTAGGTTGTAATACATACAAATTATGTGCTACATATAATTGGATGGGTGATGTATGGATATTTTCCCATTGAATGACTAGAGTAATCCTTCTGGAGCAAAGTCTATGAAAAATTTCTTACATTTATATTTTTTATCTACACGTTTTACTGATAACATATCTTTGTTGTATTAACACGTTTTCATCACTAAAATTATTAATAACTGTCTTTAAAAAGGAAAGGTGATCATGGAGGAAGGCATTGTATGAGAACAGAATTCATCCAGTTTCCATTCTGCCAGTGATTTTATTTGTCTCATTAAGGTTCAGAACTTGCAATGTTTTTAATATTGCTTTTGAAATCTGTAGGAGACTGGTTCATAATTGAGCTTTGGGCTACATAGGCTTTATATAGACTTTCTAAGAGCACAACAACGCCACTGCTGCTTGTTTGACATCTACACTCAATGATTATCTGCTGTGGCTGTCTCTTGTTCAAAGCTGCCAGACCTTTGCTCCTTAATCAGTTGAGAGAGAATGAGTCTCAGCTCATAGTTTGGCACCTCCTGTAGCAGGTCAGAATAGGTTTTTTGGTGGTTTTTTTTTTTTTTTTTTTCTGATTTTGTTTTGGCATTCTCTTTTTTTTTCTGCAGGGACTGTAATCAGATTAGGTGTAGACATTCTGAATTGCAGATGCAGCTGTAAGTGTCACTTTAGCATAACTAAAAGCCAGCTACACAGGGCAGTCACACTTGATAAGTTTCTTTCAAAGGCTTTGCCACTTTGAGCAATGTTGCTGGACATTGTCGAATAGCTTACATTATACAGGATGGTCTGTGAATTGATAGATTTTGCTGTATAGAAGAAAGGTGGCATCTACAGAAGCCCGGAGTTTAAAGTCCATTAAAAGACAGTAGCATTGTTGTTTTATAATCTCCTTGTGTAGCTTTTACTATCTCTGACCATCTGTTCTGACAGAACTTCTCTATGTTCTGAACAAAACCCTGATAAGGTATTTTTCTAGTGCCATAAACTTAATGCAATCTAAGCTCTGATTACAGTAGGCTTATGGAGTTTTTTACCTGTGTTTAGACAATTACTATGCCAAAATTGCTGTAGAGCAAATGGTGTGCTGACTGCCTAGAAAACTCAACAACTTCAATTTTTCTCCCTTTCTAATATTTTAGCAAGTGTCATTTAGCTCTGTGGCATCTGGACAAGATTAACAGCAAAAGATGTTAATGTTATTTTTGATGATATGCTTCCCTTCCTGACTATCTTGCTTCCTGTAACAGCTGCTGGAAGTACTAAAATGCAACTTCTACCAGTCTTTAGAGTTGTTATTGTTATTATTATTATTATTGTTATTATTATTGTTATTGTTATTATTACTATTTTCCTAGTGTGACACATACAGCAAAAAAAAGTTTTGTATCAGGCAAGTTAATCTGTGAATGGAATTTCAGTTGTGGCTCATTTCTTGCAAAATGACAAGAGTCTTCTCAGATTTATGTCAGAAACCTACCAGGAAAGAGGGTAATATTACTGAGACTTTTACTAAGCTATCTGAGCCATCACTACTGAGGGAGATTAGAGTTTTCCTAGTTTATATCAGAACTGGTCAGGACTTTTTGGTGGCAATAATGGTGTTACAGAAAAGCCACTTCTGGCAAAAGGGACCTTGCTACAATTTAGTTACCGATTGGACCAACTAAATAGAAAATTCACATTTATTAATTTGAACTGAAATTTTTACTGTTGGATCATTTTTAGATTAATCTATGTTTGCCTAATGCTGTAGCAACATTTAAAAGATGTTGGAAAACGCTTTTCACCACTTTTTTTTAGAGATCAGTATTTGCTTGCAGGATAGCATAGACATCTTAATGTGCAATGAGATAAAGTTTGTGTTGCTTTAAAGTAATCTGGATGTGTCCTTGCTGAGTATCTAACCTGGGAACATCATCTAGGCCTTACACAGTGAAAACCAAGACATTTCCTCATCTTCTAGATACTTACATGATCTTCACTAATATAGCATAGGGTCACATCACTGTCTTCCTTCTCAACAAACATGAGCCAGAAAATTGCTAGTATTTCTGTTTTACATGTGAGAATGGAAGGTCACATTTTCTCTCTAAGGTGCTCAGCTGCTTGCTGGGCTGAGGGTAAAGGCAGTAAAAGGGAGCTTAGGCTTAAACCTTCTCTTTGCAAAGAAGCTGCCAGAAGAGAAATATAAACTGTTTTTTCACCTTCGCCAAGTTAGCTTTTTGTGGATGGGAAGCTTCAAATCCAAGCTTTGCTTGATTTGAAGAAGAGCTTGAGGGTCATTTTTTTTCTTCAAAAGGAGTGAAAATAACAGTCCTTCTGAAGAACTCCACTTTCTCTAGAACCACTCTTCACCATGGCAGCATCTGGACTCCACTAATTCAGTTAAAGACCATGATGGTTAGGATGACTTTCTCTTACATTATACAGCCTATGGGAAGAGAAAATGACAGTCTGGTGACTCGAGAACTCTCCTAGAGATGACTCAAGGTCTGGAGAGTGAAAAGCCACGTTTCTTCTGGTGTAGAGACAGGCTGAAATAACTGGGTGAAGGAAGGCAAAAGTGGAAGCCCTGCTGTCAGACTGCTCACCACCCTGGGCCTCAGGGGTGTGGGGACAGAGAGTGGCACACAGACTGTGAGTGCAGAAGAGGCTCTGCAGATCACCAGGTCACTTTACATATTGCAAGAAAAAGAAATGTCATTGCTGGAGGGATTCCCTGAGAAAAAAAACACTTAGGTGGGCAGAAACTGAGTGGCAGGTTTGAAATGTTTTGTGATATTACAATTTTGGATTTTTTTCATTTAATGACCTGAGATCAACCTGAAACTTTAACTGACCTGCTTTAGAAGCAGATTGATTTTTATGTTGGTGGTTAATACCTGAGATGAAAAGGACTGTAACAGTATCCCTGTTTATGGACTCTCTGGAAATACTCCAGGATGTGATTTTGTCCCATGACTGTACTTTGAGAAACTTCTATTGCAGTCTAACCATCCTACGTGTCTGAAATTTACAGACTGAGCTAAAGCATAGGTGTGACTGCTGAGGTGTCAGCTCGGAGATAGAGGCACAGAGCCATCCACAGTTTAAAACCTGTGCTGCTCCCTGAACTGATGCCAGTGCTGCCACAAAGATGGGCAAGGGCTGCAGAAATGAGCATCTGAGAACCTGGCTTTCCTCTTGATTCCTGACTGCTGAAGGTGGAAAATCTTTAACTTACCCTGACAGTTCCAGAGCAGCTAAGGGAAACAGGATGTTACCTAACCTGCCATGACAGTTCCATTTCTCATAGAAATTCTCCTCTACCTGAGAAATCCCAGTTAAACAAACCTGCATTATTACTCTCTAGAGAAGTAGAAGATGAAAGTGAAGAAAATAATGGGCCCCATATGAAGCAAAAAGAAATACAAGGAAAAGCTTCACTCTTTGGTTTTCATTCTGCAGTCACCAAACTTAGCTGTTTGTCCCCTAAAATAATAAGATCATAAGTCATAGAATAATTCAGGTTGGAAGGGACCTCCAGAGGTCATCTGGTCCCATCATATGTGTCTTACATCTCATTCAGACATTCTCCTGACCTAAGCATGGCAATCTGTCAAATAACATCCTTGTTTCAAGGCGTCTCATTGTAAATACATAACTGTGATTTGCATCTCTCCAATCTGAGATGTAATCCTGAGGATTTTCCTGCTCTGACAAAGCAAATACAAACCTCAGTATTCATAAAAAGTTAGACATTGAAATAGTGCTGAGTAATCTTTTAATTGTAAACAATGTGGTCAAGGGGATTCCATGTGAAAAGACCAGGGAAGGACAATAAGAATTCACATCCGTGTTCTGCATTCTCCCTCATGTATACATGGCCAGAGGAAGAAAGCTGTGCATGGATGACTGCTCTGATTCAGAAACATTAAAAAAAAACCAGCCCTGTGAACTGTAAACAGATGACTAATTCTGTTTGCCTTAATCTGAATTTTCTCTGTGATGCCTCCTATTGTGTCTACATAATTTATGCCTAATACCTTTGCATAATCTGCATATACATGACAGGATATATCTCACAGACAGAGTAGGCATGTAATTCTAAACATCTGCTAGAAGACATTACATGTTCATGTATGTCCTCATATATTTTGTGAGCACAAGTTGCTGTGAAAACATATATTATTTCATTCCTTCATCTGTTATAGAACTGAGGGTACTTTAGAGGCCTAGTAATCTTAAATTCATGCCATTTAAAACTGAATAAAGTCCAAGAAAATAATTTAGGAAATTATGCAGCACTGGAGGAAGAGGTGCAGGCTGGCTGCTTTCCTGATACTGATTAAGAGGCTTCTGTTTGAGATTTCAAAAATGTAAATATGATGAGCTCTCAGAGGAGTCAATGAGAGTTGAACTGCATAAAGGATCAAAATAAAGGTCTGTCTAGCTCAGCATCCTTCTCCTGTCCATCTTGTGCTCAGTGTAGGACAAGAAAGATATTCCTGGGACCTTGCAAGAGGTTCAGGAGAAATTCCATATAAGAAGGAAACAATTAACTGGCTAAATCTTCTACATGGTGTTTCCTGAAGGAATCAGTACATGTCATTTTGGGGCAAGGCATGGAAGAAAATAAAGTTTCTGTTTCACGGGTGCCTAGACAAGGTATCCCCTAAGGCTCTTTCTTCTTGTCTCCACCTGACAACTCAACTTCTCTGAGATGCCTTAGGTGAAAATAACTTCCTTGTCCTCCCTCCTGAAGCTTCCTGAACATGGTCCTTTCCAGCCTGAATTACTCCCTGATTTGTCAGGGGTGGACTCAGTGAGGAGAGAAGAGAATTAGCTGTATCTTGCCCTGGTTTCTGCACCTCGGGACCAATCACTCCAGCTCGTGATGAAGCAGAGTCTCGTCACGTCATGCCAGAGTCTGCCATGTGGTTGCTTTCATCTGCTCAAATTAACACAGGGTTGGGTTCAGTTGGCCAGACGCTGCCACCGGCTGTATTTAGTTCTCACAGCCTTGGCAGGTGCAGTAATTCGATGAGGTTAACCACCAGCTAAAGGGATGCAGAAACCACTTCTCATGTTTCAAGCTATTGTATTTTGTGTGGTAGGAAATGTCCCTTCTATCTATATGGCTATTGATCATATCATTAAAACGTAACAGTGGCTGGAAACTAGAGCTGTGCAAAAGTATCAGCGGTTTTATTTCCCAGAGATATTATCAAGAAATATCATCTCCCATGCCCTCCATCAGGTTGGTATTCAGGCAAACCCAATATTTCTAAATTTGAAAAGAAAATGCTTAACAACTAGTTATGTATTGAATTTAGTACTTTTTCTTCCAGGCAAAAATTTAACAAGGATGAAGGAGTGATCAAAACCACAGACTAATCAGAGTAAACTTTGAACCCAGCTTATATATCTATTCTTTTTGCAAATGTTGGCCAAAGTTTTGGATCAGAAAAGAAATAAAAAATCAATCCAAACAGCTCCATTCCATCATAAATTAATAGCAGGTTTGTGCAGGGAATCACTGACATCACTGTATGTATAAACTCACTATTTAGCTGCCTGATCATAGGTTTGTTTCCCTGACAGTATGAGCCCCCTCGATTGATCTCACCTCTTTTTTTCTACTCCTGCTAGGGAAGAGCTGCTTTATTGCCACTGGCTGTAGCACTTTGCACAGTAGTCCCTTATAATGTTCTGCTACACTTGTAGAGCATCCCTCACATGATGTGACCAGCAGCCCGTTGGTTGGATTTGTAAGTTCTGTAGGGTGCAACTTCCCTCAGTTATATCTAATTTATGTTTCATTGTCTTTTTTTTTCCCCCCGAAATATGCCATATGCAATTTCTGAAGTTATGACCAAACAAATTAATAAATATCTAAAGCTACTAATTGCAGACGAGTAAGAATACTGCTGAAATGTGTGCTGGCCTGCTCCCACACAGGCCAGAGCTCTCACAGCTCTCACAATATGCTCACTAAAACCAGTCTTATGAATCTTCATTAAGCCAGAAATTATAGGCATTATCACAGGTCTAATTCTGACTTTCCACATCTGTATCTGAGATTGTGCATAACAAAGATACCACTTCATTTCCAAATAATTTACAAAGGGTGTATTTTTCCCCACTGAGAAGTTGCATTGTAACAGCAATCAGCAATTCAGAGCTTTCAATTAAACATTGTGGCAGTAAATGGCAGTAAAAATGAAATGGTTGAGCAGAATAGGAAGGAATCTAAAACCAGTTGCAATTACATCCATTTTTATTTCAGACTCTTAAATTTTAATGTCTTTTACAGGCACATGAATAAATGAATTATGCAGGATTCACAACTGTTGGGAATTAATTCATACTGTTCCAGAAAGCTTTAGTTCAGCAGAAGTAGAAAGTGGAATAATAGGTTCTAAATGTGCCAACTGTTGGCCATAGGTCTTCCAGTGATTCCAGCTGCATGCCAGCAAGTTACAGCACCTGCTTTGTGGCTTAGGATCGGGGGAGTGATCACACCATATCCTGAAAAAATCACTCCTTATGAATATTAGTGGAAGATAGCTACCTTCTTATTTTGTTTCCAAGGAGAGCTGGGGTGTTCCTTACTACTGGCCACATATTTCCCTTCCATCCTCAAGTACTATTGACAATATAAGTTGCTTTCTCTTGCCCTTGTATCACTGCACACAAGGGCATATAATGATATATGGACAAAGAGGAATGGCTTCAAATTGAGAGTCAGTTTAGATTAGATATTAGGAAGATTTTTTTTATTTTTACTGTGAGAATGATGAGACACTGATACAGGTTGCCCAGAGAAGTTGTGGATGCCCCATCCCTGGCAGTGTCCAAGTCTAGGTTGGATGGGGTTTGGAGCAACCTGGTCTAGTGGAAGGTGTCTTTGCCCATGGCAGGGGAGCTGGAAATAGATGATATTTATGATCCCCTCCAACATAAGCCATTCTATGATTCTAAAATGACAAGCACAGTCCCATATTTGTGACATTTGTAACTGTCATTATAAACTCAGTTGCCTGTCATGAAGATCCAAACATCACTTTGCACTTAATTCACACTGCATAATTCTATCAGTAACTTGGGACCTTTTCACTTAGGCTCCTTGTGGGTTGAAAATTTCCTTCAATTCAAGGCTGTTTACATCTAATGAGATTTACAATTGCTAATTTTAATTCAGGAGCTGAGGCTATTGCTGTGCTCAATGAAAGTTCCTCTGAGGATCTTACTTAGATGTCTGAATTCTGGCAATATGAATACTCTTCCCTTATCTGTCTAAGGCAAAGGTCTGAAATCACAGCTCCAAAATGAAGTGCTGACTTGCTTAAACAAGCAAGTAATTTCTCTTATCCATGAAAGAACTGGAATAAGGCTTGACCTGGTTTATTTTATCATTTTGGGTGCAAATTCAACCCTTTATTAAATTTCAGGGAACATCAGTTGCTGACCCGAATCATACCAAGCCCTTTTTGCCATGTTTTGAGTACTCTGTGTTCTCACCACTCAGTAGAAGTGAAAGAATCTGAGAAGCTCACGTGGTATTTTCTGAACCTTGCAAAACCAGGAGTTTATTAAACCATTATACCCTATCAGTTTCTGTAAACAGCCGCAACTTCGCAGACTGCCTTTCTCCAGCACTACTTCTCTGAAGTGAGCCAGGGTTGTCAATAAAAATCCTGTTTTCCAGTTCTGTTTACAACATACCCCCCCCCCCCTTTTTTTGGGGTATCCTTTCCCATGTGGGAAGCAGCAATGAGAAGTCAGATGCCCACAACACTGGTTTGCAGTGGGAGTTTTGTACCAGACATAAGATGCTGCTACGTGTCTCTTGTTTGGCTGCCATCACCCTCCTGGAATCATAGAATAGAACCATAAAATGTCCTGAGTTGGAAAGGACCCATGAGGATCACTGAGTCCAACTCCTTGCCCTGCACAGAACTACCACAAGAATCACACCGTGTGCCTGGGTGCATTGTATAAATGCTTCTTGAGCTCTATCAGGCTTGGTGCTGTGACCACTTCCCTGGGAGCCTGTTCCAGTGCCCAAGCCCCCTCTGGGTGAAGAATCTCTTCCTAATAACCAACCTAAACCTCCTCTGACACAGCTTCAGGCCATTCCTTTGAGTCTGTTACTGGTCACTAGAGGAAAGAGATCAGGGTCTGCGCCTCCTCTTCCCCTCACAAAAAAGTTGTAACTGAAATGAGGTTTCTTCTCAGTCTCCTCTTCTTCAGGCTGAACAAGCCAAGTGACCTCAGCTGCTCCTCATACAACTTCCTCCTTAGACCCTTCACCATTTTTGTCCTCCAATTCCATAGTACCACCACTGAAGGTTGGCTCAGAGTGAACGCCTGGCATAGTGGACTCAGAACATGAGCAAGGCCACAGAATGCCCCATAAAATTCTGATAAAGCTGAAAAATTCTGTGAAGAGGGGACACAGACTCAGACACAAATGCAACTGCTTTGTGCAGTTGATGGGTTCAGTATCTGGTTATCTTGGCTTGTGTTATAAGGTTCACACAGGAACAAACAGGAACAGAAAAAGGAACTTTGCTGTTCAGCTTTACCTACATCCACTAAGTGACTAACTTTTTGGTCTCATGACCCTTGTGACCTCTCCTCCCCACCCCTGCCCCAGCACTGCCCTTCCTAGTGTTACTGTACTTTTCTAAACTTTCATTATTAGTCTTCAGAGCATTACACTGACATCACTGCCACTCCCATCACATCAGAGCAAACTGACTAGATAAAAAGGTGGACCTGTCTGTCCTCTGTCTGCAGCAAAAACAACTGTTTTAGGGAGGAATTACAGTATGAGGCTGTTAAGAGGATCAGCTTCTAACTTTGTTAACAGCAATGTAACTTCACTCCCTTTTTACATGGTGTTTTGTAACTCATTCTCATCTGAGTATAGCCTTGATTCTGGGGCTAGGAACACACATGAAGTTCGCAAAATTTGTCTTTGAATTAAACTTGCTGCATCTTAGATAAAGAACTAAGACAGCATTAAGAGGAGCATGGAGTCCTCCAAGTATTTCCCTCTGTTCCATCCCTTGTAGTGAGATCAAAGATCCCTGGAGTCTAACAAAAGCTTATGGAGGAGGGAAAGGCAAATCTTCACCCCTCTTCTTCCCCTGATTTCAGGCTGCTTTCTGAGCGCAATGTGATCTGTAGAGTAGGGTGCTCCCAGAAAAGTCCTAAGCACTTTAATCCCCAAAGTACTCTGGTTTGGCATTTTTGACAACCTTGTAGAGCATGTTTGCAGCCGCAGTACAATGTACAACCTTTAGCAGGACACTGGCTGATGCCTCTGGAGTTGTTTTCACACTTATAAGGATTCAGTTAAGGTAAATATAAACAAGGAAGATTTTCTTGAGTGCTAAAGGATTAGTAGCAGCCAGGGAGGCACCTTCTTAGTCAGTCACTGGAATATATCTTCTGTTATTGCAATGGGATCTCCTGGAAGTGATTCTGCTCCTCATCCAGCTGATCCGCGGCACCTTTGTCCTTTGTATGCATTAGCAAAGGGGATAAAAAACAAACCCTACCTTGTTCCAGAGGACAAACCACTCATCTGTGTCAGCTTACTGTCACTCTCGCAGTTAAGCTCCTTTAGCAAAAGCATAACAAAGTCTTGTTCAGACTTTCTCTCCCAGAGCTGCCAGCTCTGCCTCACCACCCATCTGCACTGTCCAGGGAGAGCTCTGCTGATTCTCACACAGCCCAGTGATACACCCAACCTCCCCCAGGAACCTGTGAACCCATCACCCAACACTTCTCTCCGGGTAGGTAAAGAGGACTCTGCTGCTCTGCTCTGTCATCTGTAGCCAGGACTGGATTCCCTCTGTGTAGAGACCAGACTGTGTCCTTAGATTCACTGGAAAGAAAAGTGCTCTGAACTGCAGCTGAGGACTTGCTTTCGTAAGAGAGATGAGGATAAGCCCAGCTCACGTGTTTTCTGTCAAAACGTTCCAAGTGTGACACTCCAATAAATGTTTTTTTTTAGTTTTCAAAGTACACATTTTGTGAGTCAACACCAGTGAAAATCCTTCAGCTCAACTCTATTCTGATGTTTTTATCAGAGGGCTAAAAGTGCTGGAGTTAGTTAGTACAGATGTCTTTTTTCTGTATGTTATCACACTGCTGACCTGATGTCAGAGCCATATTACATTTTCTAACATATCTGAGTCACAAAGATTCTATTTATGAAATATTATCTCCCTTCCTGATAACAATAATTTTAAAATTTCAAATTTTTGGAAGCACTCTAAAAAAAAATTAGAGAGAGGTGACTCTGTGGACTCTTCAAGAATAGCTCTTCCTAGAAGAACAAATCATCTGAAAAGAAGAATTTATGGAAATTTGATTTCAATTGTTTTACTTGGTTGTGGCTTATTGATCAGTGATGGCACATAAGCCTCACCAATATCCGTTAAATGGCTCTAAAAATACAAAAATGAAACAAACACCTCATTCCCACAGCTGCAATCAAAATGGGAGAAGTAAGAGTGCTTCCAAGTGTTCAGCCTGATCCTTATTTACTTTTAAATGACATGCCATTGGGCAACATTGCAGAAAACTGTCCTAAGACTTCTTGCAAAAGGTGGCATTTTTTGATCCAAAACAGTTGGAAAAACACAGGTCTAAATGAAAGTTCATTCGAAGGACCAGCTGTTAAGATGACTGTACCACTTGAAGTCTTGAAGAAAATAATGGAAAATGGTCTCAGAACTGGCAAAGAAATAAGCTCAGGACTGATCTTCCCAACAGAAGTCAGCGTGCCAACAGGAGTGCAGATGCAAGGGTGGGCAAAAACTTGGATGTGAAGCTACAGCCACATCAAAGCAACAAAGATCTATAAATGGGATTATTTCTTGAAACATTCTGAGGTTTGTGCTTCTCTTAATTTGGAAAATTTCACCAGGCTATGAAGTATGTCTTACTAAGGGAGGTACTAGAAAATGACAATTTGAGGAAGAACCGTCAATGGCAAGAAGAATGTGAATTAAGAGACATGACACAGATTCATTATGCAATTATTAAACTCCACTGATTTATATGGGAAGTCATGTAAACTATCACTTACCAAAAGTGTGCAATTTCCAGCCTATAATGGACATAATATAAAAGAAAATTGTGTGTGGAGGTTATGTGCAAACAGTAAAGAGAGAAATCCTTCTTTTTACAGTTTTTGAAGATAACAGCAGACATTGAAAAAACACCTGATAATGAAATGCTACCAGGTTGTTGACTAGTCTAAAAGGAAAATCTGTGAAAACCACAGAAGTGAGAACACTGGTCCTTTTTTGATAACTTATGGAGGTCTGCTCCTGGCACGCACCAATCTAACATTCAAATTTCAAATCTCTGAGTGACGATATGCACCTGCATGGTGGGCAGGGGAGGGGAGGGAGCACTCTGCAGCCATTTCTTCTGAGAGTGCAGAAAAGCAGTGCTAATAAGCAGGGTAGCAAACAGCAGCAGTGTCCAGGCATTAAGATCAGAAAGTCACCATGTCACTGGTTCAGCTGTGCTCTGCACACTGAGGAGCTGGGAGTGCCAGCTCTGAGAGGAGGAGGCAGTGAGAGATGGAGGAAATCAGCTGATGCAGTATGAAATAACCAGATGTGGAATTTTAAGGCATGAACAGGTGTAGACATCTCTGAATCCACTTTTGTCTGGGTAAGTGCCCTGCAGAGCTAGGCTCTGGTGGGGGAAGAGAGGTTTGTCTTTTGAAGAACTGGGAGAAAGCTCATTTTGTGAGCAGACAGTAAGTGAATAAATGTTAGCTGGGAGTGTTCAGGGCTGAGACAATCAGAACAATAAACAGTTTGCCAGGATTAAAAGCATCATCCTCTGCAAGTTTCCTCATTATGTTCTTTCACTCGACTGACTCTGATCCAGCATGCACTTGGGTACAGCTCATGGTTACATAAAGGAAAACACGGGAACTCTCTTTTTCATATGTGCACTCACACACATGTGGGTATATAACCTCCAGATTTAAAACTTGTGCTACTGAGAACTGAAGATTTGCCACTGGACTTGCTTGTGAGGCATCACCCTTGCCTTCATCTCTATCCAACTGCTTTGTGGCATGACTGAGGTTGCAAAGGGCCTCACACATTTGTGTGTCTGCCACTAGAAACAAACATAAAATAAAAAAAAAATGGTAGAAGGAAAACAATGGGCTTTATTCAACTCCTAGAGTCTCTTTGTTTTACTGCTGACCACATGCATGGGCTTTGCTGCTATCCTGATTTTCACCAAGTCAGTTCTCTATATGTGCCTCCTTGCTTAGATAAAACTTACCAAGTCCATACATGTCTTTCACTGGTGATTTCTGCATGGACACAGACTTGTTTGATATGTAGCATGTTAAAACTTTGCATTTAATCCCACTATCATTATTATTGTTGTGATTGCTTAGCATGGCTGCAGCTTCAAGCACTGCATCAGCACAGAGGGTAAAACAGGCCCTGCTTAGAAGAATTTGAAGACAGACAGACATTAGCAACCACCATGACCACCACAACAGCAAAACAATCAGAAATTGAGAGAGCAGAGATGTTTTTTCCTCTTCTTTTGCCTTTTTCTAACCACTCCTCTCATCTCTGTCCAGCAGTGAAGACACGTGCTCCACCCTGCTTTGTCCATGCAGAATGCTGCCCCTGGCACAAAGGGGCCTCATGCCACATCTGCATTGTGCAGAGAAGCCAGAGGGAAAACAGCAAGCTGGAATGCTGCTGACTGACCCATGCCATTGGTGGGGGTAACACCATCACACAGGACTCTAGCAGGCAGCAGGTCTCAGATGCATATTTGCACACAAATGAGGCTGCACTGCCGCTGCTCTCAGCTCTGCTCAGCAGTGGTTTATGTTGGCACAGGCACAGTAAATGTATATACTTTTTGAAAAGACGAAAAAGAAAATTGAAGAGGAATCCCCAGCCTACTCTCCAGGCTCGCTCATCCCCATTCTTCCCTGAAGTGGATATCAGAAGAGCAGAGCTGGGAGCTCCCAGCTTTCATCCCTCTGTCATGAAACCCACACTTAGGCATAAATGAGTGCTGGCATGTCTGACCAGAAGCTGTTCTATGTATATGGGAAGATCTGCAATCTGTAGAGCAGCTCCCAGCTCTCAGATGAGGGACAATGACTGCTTTTACTTCCTCCACGCAATGAATGTGGACGATATGATGACACAGAGACAGGAATAATTTGAATTTGAGGAAGTCAGTCTTTGCACTCACCATAGGTTTTACAGTCCTTGCATTGCCATATTCCAATGTGCCACAGAATTTTGCACTGACAGATTTTAAACTGCATCAAATGAAATGTCAGAAGTGAAGCTACATGCCTTGACAGCTGGAGACTTGACAGCTGATGTTTTAGACACCTGGGAAGACCTTGGGAGCCAGTTTGATGCTCTAGGATAAGCATATTAAGTGGGTGTATTGGCAAAGTAACAAAGTTATTAAGAATAGTGGGATTTAAACTGTCATCATAAAACCTTCACTGTCCTGGCTTGCACTCCATTCTTGTTTTCCGGGCTACCTGTGCAGGCACACGCTGTTTCTTGGTAACCTGGTAATTCCACAGTGGTGGAGCCCCCATTATCATGGGGAGCAAGCTTCACTTGTGCTCCCACTAACTACAACTCTAGCCTGGACTTTGTACTTTTTAACAGGTAAAGTTGGAAGGGTCCCGTTTCCTCTTCTGCCTCAACTGGTTTTCTTCCCCTTTCACACACAGATATTCTTCTCTGACTAGCCTGCAAGCCTGTTTTGCAAAGACTGAATGTAATAAAAGAAGATGATTTAAAGCAGTTGGAGATTTTGTTACCAGTCTGTTTCACTGGGTTTGAAAATTCAGTACTAAATCTCCACCATCAACCTTTTTTTGCTGGGCTGTGACAAACCCTTAGAGTTCCTACCTGAGATACATAACATTTGTTGCACAGATGTCAGAAATACATCTGTGGTGACACATACACACACAACCCAAACTCACTTGCAGAGCAATCCATCATCTTAGTGATTATTTTCCTTTCCTTGTTTTCCCATGGATATGATTAATTCACTTCAAAACTCATTCCTTCATCTTGAGAGCTAATGCAAGGCTTGTTTAGGAATAGGTCTAACCAAGATATGTGAGGACATTTGTAGCTGAGCCAAGAGGCGCTGTTCCAGCTCCAGCTGACATGCAGCCCCAACAGCTGATCCAGACATCTACCAAACAGCTGGCAGGATGTGGCCCACAGCTGTTGGAAAAAACAAGGAATGGTGTTTAAAGAGGCAGAAGAGACAGTTTAAATCCTATGACCTAGAGACTAGCAATACACAAAAGAAGATGCTTTTAACCACACAATGTCATACACATGAATGTGTTTATATGCTGATATGCTTAATTGCAGTAGGCTGCAATAAAGGAATGTGGGATGATTGCAGCCTCAGTGCAGCTAGTCATGGCAAGGCTGAATTGTTCAACAAGGCTGTGTTGTTCATCTCCCAACAAGAACGCCATGGGAACATCCCTCCATGTGAGGGAGACAAAAACAGGGTGGAATGGCAGGGTGTGTGAGTGTGGCTGCTCTAGATGCTAAGGGTGAGGAGTTGCATTAGTGAAATTGTTTCCTTGCTTCCGTGTGATGCAAAGCTCTGCCAAGTGCTTTGATAGGTTCTGTGTATGTCAGAGCAAAAAAGACCGAGGGCATTGGTCTTGCTGCTCAATAAGGTCACTGTTTAGATCTCAGAGTGGCTTAAGGTCAGATTTGAAAGGACATTTAGAAGTCTAGAAGTAATGTGCTGTAATGTTTAACATTTAGGAGCCAGGTCTCTGGAGTAGGATCCAGAAGCTGAAAGTGTCTTTGCTCCTCACATGAAGTCTGAGGAGCACTGGTGTCTCCAAGCTGCTCCCCAGACAGGGAGAATATGCAGTTACAGATACTGGGGAAACACTGGTGCCAGTAGTGTGGGTGAAGTCCAATGCCTCCAAATGCCTCACTCCAGATAATGGAAAAGGCAAGAAAAATACTGTACTGACCTGAGTGGGTGCCTGAGTTGATTTTCTCCGAGTGAGGTCTGACCATACCCTGCACTGGGCTGACTGGGGTTGCACACAGGCCATGTGTGAAGATACACCGATTCACAATTTGCAGCCTCCTGTACTTTGTCACATAAAATCTTGAGGATTAACTGTAGCCAGAAATGGAAAAGCCGCCTTAGTTGCTGAACCCCAGCCCCTGCAGTAAGGGATTATCCTCTTGGATAGCTCAGTCAATAGGGGAAACAGAAAACTAAATGAAATGAGATATTTGTTTTCATGGAACTCAGTTTAGAAGCTACACTTTTATGAACATCTGGTGATGTTGCCTCCCACTCATAAATGTCAAATGCAGGACCCTCCATGTCCTTTTGGTCAAGATCTTCCCCTTCTGTTGCAGTATTTTATCCAGGGAAGAATTTAGAACATTTCCTCCTTCCCAGCATGTCAAAACCCAGAGGCTTTAGGGTAAAAAAGGTTTGTTTCCCACTGCTTCATTCTTGCTTTCTGATCAGAAAGGACCATTTTATATCTTCTCATTTGTTAAAAGTCCTCACACATTTTCCTGGTCTTTGTATCAAAACCAGTAAGCAACTGTAGGTCAGAGCTTTTAATTCATTACATAACAACCATTTATTTCACTGGAGCTTTTCAGAAGGTCTCAATCGGGAAGGCCATCTGGGGTCCCAGTGTTGGTTCTGGCCTGTGGACCAATTTCCCACAGAGAGGACAGGGACATCTGTTTTGACAGTGAATATGCTGACAAAATTGCAGCTACTCCAGTGCTAGCCCTTGGTAGACACATAAGCCCAGATACGATAGCTGGGAAGATGGGAAAACACAAGGACCCTGAGTATGAGATGAGCCTGGCAGTGAGCTCTGGACCACATCTCTAATTTAGCTTCTGAAAGAGAGTCATTTAACTGGGATTTGGGTCCTATGGCTGGCAGACTTAGATGTTCCAGGTTAACTTATTGCTCATCTTAAATACAATGAAAATTTAACAACTCTTGTCACATAGATCATATTAGAAACAAAGGATGGACTTTAATACTTAGGATACAATGGATAAAACTTAAGTGGGTGTAAACCATTCCTAACCTCAGGGCATCCTCTCCTTCCACCATGCTTTGTCCTGCCCACACGTACATAAGGTCAACAAGATTTCCTTGTCAGCACAGCAGCAGCAAAACAGTATGTGCCCCTTGTTCTCTTTTTGGCATAGACAGTTGACCTCAGCCCTAAATTCACTGAAATAAATGTTAAGTGCTTACCATAGGTGTTGTTTTAAAAGTGATTTAAGAATAATACATTGTTAGGGGAAAAAAAGTGCATCCATTGACTTCTCCTCAAAAGTAAAGAACAATAAAACTGTGTCAATGTAAACAGACACAGATAGAAGAGTTCCTTGCTTGATGCCAGTATATAGATTCCAGGCTGTGGAGAATTGCAGTTCCCAAAGGTGTTTTCCTTCCTTTCTCACCACAATCAGCCATCCTTTAAGGCCCTAATTAACTGTCTTGTGAGGTCCTTAATGGAGTGGGTAGAAGAGAAACAAGTTCATGTGACTAGACTGTGCACAAGGGTTTAGTTTCACATTTAACATTACTCCTGTTACACAAAACTACCTGGGTGGTGTCTCTGGTTGCTCCCTGGAGGTGTTATTTTAATGGTGGTGTGGTCCTCCACTGGAGGAGCACAACTTCCATTAATGAGCTCCTGTGATTGAAAAAAAAAAAGGACATTCTAAAGGATAAAATGTTAACTTTCCTACTAACGAATTTATGCACAGATAGCCCAGATGAAATGACTACAAATCAGTTTATCTAAAAATCAGCATCCTTTGCATTTTTATCACGTCTCTTAAAAAGTGTATTCAGTGGTCCAAGCCCAGAAGGTGTAGAATTTAATTAGAGACTACTCATGGCTTAAACTTTTAGACTAAGTTCAGATGCAAAGTAATACAAGAAAACCGCCAGACAGGTCTAGTAAGAAAACCATGCTGAAATTCTACAACTTAAAAAATTGGGGAGCAGTTTCTACATTCCTTATTTCTGCCTTCATGAGGAGGGGTCTTCAGAATCCCACCAGGCAATGTTTGTAGAATCATAGGATATCCTGAGCTGGAAGGGACCCACAAGGATGATCGAGACAGGCATTTGTTTTGGTTAGACTTCACACAGATGGTGATTGCCCAGCCCTCCAATTTGTCAGGGTCTCTCTGCTGGGCCTTTCTGCCTTCACGTCACTGCTTTGTCCCTCTTCTTGTTCCTCGTATCTGTCTAAAAACTGTCTTAGGAAGAAGATATGTTCTTTGTGTATCTTTCTGTCAAAAATTACACAACCCTGGCTGAATTCCCCCTCACAAATATATACTCTTTAAGTGAGATTTCTCACTTCTTGTTGTCTTTTACTTACAAAAACATGGACCAGAACACACAATTAAATGTTGCTAAATTTTAGCAGAAAATATTAAATTTTTAGATAAACATTTCAGCAGAGTTTGGTGTTTAAACTTATTGAGCTCTGCAGAACTATTTTATTCATTACTTCAACAGTTCTTTTCTTGAACTTTCTTGGAGACTTCAAGAAACTTCATTCAGTCTTTCCCCAGAATAACCCATCCCAGGCCTGCAACAGGGGACACAGTTCAGCCCTGTTCATCACATTAACCTTAACAATACAGCTGTGTTCTGCCATAGAGCATTTCTAAAGCTGTTTCCATGGGTTAATTCTTCCTCCAACTACTCCATGGCAACACTAGGTGACAAAAAAGAACTGTGGATATTTTAATGGTGGCCAGTATAACCTGTGGCATAGCTTCAAAAACCATCATGTCAGCAATACTGATTCCTTCAAAGCATTTTTGCCTAATAAAATCCTAACTCACCAAAACAAATTTGTAGTTGCGGTGTAGTTCATATGTTTCCATGCCTATGTCTCTGTGCCTTCAGCCTTCTAATTTATATTGTTACCGTTTTGGGATCTAGAGCATCCATTTATTTCCTTCCACAGCATAGTCATGACCAAGTCCAGGATGCTTAGGCACATATGATTATTTAACTAAAAAGAGCAGAAAACTTGGCCCACGTTCCTGAGACATCCTAAAAAAGAACAGGAGATTCTTAAATCCTCATGGTAGCCAATGACAAATCAGTCTGTTAAAGAGTATTGTAAAAGGCACCTTTTAAAATACAGTTAGAAGTCACCTAATAGTCATTCACCCCCTCTAAACGCCTATGGCAAAATACTAATAGTGACATAAATGTAAAAGCTTATAAACATATCCTCATATAAGCCTTTATTATGTAATTATTGATCACAATCCACAGGGACAGAGTTATTTTTGTACACAGGCTGGTGTGAGACAGCTGGATGTGGTGATCTCCACTTGATACTGCTTCCTCACCAGCAAAACATCAGCCCCTAAAAAGTTTACCCTTATGAACAGCATGGTATATCTGTAATACCTCAGCATTCAAGATTTAGGTATTTATTCTTATTAAGTCAAAGCTGTGTCAGTTTAAGATCACAATCTGCTAATGGAAAGACATTAGGTGTTATTAACCATAAAGCATGGAATTGATCAGAACTGACTATTTTTATGGGACATAATTTTGGTAAAATCATAAGCAATTTCCTGGTATCATTTGGATAAAATTTACACTATCTAGATTTCCTTTCCAGACTATAAGTAACCAGAGAATTATTTATCTAAGCTGATTCAGGATGTGGGAAAATGATAACATAAAATATTAGACTCTCACTAGAAGGGAAAGTTCATGGTCACACTCTCAGGATTAGTTCAAGTTCCTGGGCTACAGAAGTTCCATTAAGTACAGAGAAACAATCAAGTGGTCAAAGGGTTGTTATTAATTTTTTTTTATTTACTTTGGAGCTTACACCGGCCTCTTGCAGCTAAGAGCTGTACATGTACCCAACAGCTTGTGAACAAAGGATAAGCTGAAAAACAACACACGAATACAGATAGAATGAAAGACTGAGGCAGTGAAAGTTATAGAACTAGACACCGTAGGTGACTTTATGCCATTTCAGTGGCAGATTCTTAAAAAAGTAAATATTTTTATGATTATTTTCATGCACAGAATGGTAGCAAGGTCCCATCTCTTCCTTCTTCTCCCAGTTAGTTTGGAAGACCTGCATATTTCTGCTTCTTGTCCCAGCAAAAGACATACCATGAAGATCTGTAGAGAGAAATCAATTTAGAATAGCATCAGTTTTATACCTTCTATAAGACAATCAAAACTGGACTGAATTCTGTAGGAAGATTTGGACTGCTGGAAGCCTTTGTGTCAGAGCTATCTGGCGATTCAGTTTAAAAACAATCTGCAAGATCACATCGTCAGCCACACGAGAACACCAGGTTGGAGAACAGGTGATAAAAGGCATGGACAGCTCCTGTTGAATAAATACTGAATAATTATGACTCCTCAGCCCAGAGAATAGACAGTAATGATAGAAGTCTGTAAAATCATAAGCAGTACAGGAAAAGTGAAAGTGACTATTCACTGCCTCTTGCAGAAGAGGGGGATGTAATGTGAAAGTATTAGAAAGCAAGTTCAGAGACAACTCTTCGTACAGCAGACTGTTAAGCTATAGGACTGCTCTCTGCAGGATGTGGGAGATCTGGGTTCAGGAAGGAACTAGACCAGTTCATAAGGGAAAAATCCATTGAAGGCTACTGAGTACAAAAACTACTAAGTCTGGTTTAGAACATCACTAAATTACAAATTATTGGCAGCTGGGGTGCTATTCTGGGAAAGTATCCCTGAATGCTTTTCCTAGCTCTTCCATGGGGATCTACAACAGGGCTAAACTGAGCTTTGATGTGAGATGGTGTAGTTACTCCTGTGTACTTACATCACAGAATTATGTTAGACCTAAAGGAAAAAGCACCCAACTTGTACAATTGTAAAACTATATATTTCAGGATTTGTCTCCTGCTTCAGAAAGCAAGTCAAGCCTGTGAGGCAGCTTCTCACATACATTTAGCTCCAATGAAATGTGAGCCAAATGTAAGGCTCACATTTAAGCTAAACCGGAAAACAAGCTGCAGATTCAAAGACACAAGAAGAAGAGTCTGAGATGGGAACTATCCACCTTATCAACGTGGACACTTGCAAGACTCTGTTGCATTCAACTACACAGAAATTAAAATATCATCACAAGCTTCTGCCCTGCATATCTGTTTTGAAACTTAGAAAGCTATTTTGAACAATGAACCTGGAAGATAATGTGGTTAATAGGTGGGTTACGTCAATGTCCCTGACTAAACTTCCCAGGTGACAAAGCATCAGTGGGTTTCTCTTCTTTAACTGAAAACTCAACCATGAAACCCAGAGCAATTCATCATCAAACAGATTTTTCACACCTGTTCGGAAAAGGTAAAAACCACCAAGGAACCATCTGGTGTCAGAAGCAACATCTGGAGTTGTGGGGACTGCTGATCCACCACGCAGCTAGGAAGCAGAGGTGTTACTTTTTCCCTAGGGTGTTCCACCACCCTTTTCTTGCGTAGTTGAGAGGTTAGTCTCCCCCTGCCCTCTACTATATCTACAAGGAAGAGGCCTTTGTGATGTGCAGTGGCCTGGTTGCACTATTATTAGTTGAAGATAATGGCAAAGAGGCAGATTGTTATAGCTGGAATCTGAAGCAGAACATTTGCTTCCCCTTGAACCCAGAGCTGCTTAACTTTGGGACAGGTGTGAATAAACAGATTAATCTCAGAAAAAGCATATATGAACTTTTTTACTATTGCTTTATTTATTTATTTTATTTAATGCATTTTGAACAATGGAAACCTGTATTTCATATGCTTTTTATCTCTCTTCAATTGAGATGTTGACACTTTTGATTAAATCTTTGATTGACCCAAACCTGAACCCATTTTCTTAAGCACAGAACAAGGAAACACTCTCTTCCTTTTTTTTTTTTCCCATACCTTTTTGGATGACTGGTAATTTTCTGTGTCATTACTGTAACATTTCTCAGCATGTGTAATCTTGCAATATCACCTCAAGCTTTTAGTTCCATCCAGAAAAATAGTTTCAACTCAGTGCAAATTATGCCAGATAATGTCTCTTTCACACAGGATAAAAGAATAGCAAGTGCAAACAACAAGAACTTGGATTATTTATTTAGCCCTCACAGTGTTTAAGGCTACAATGCTCATTAAAATGGGATTCTGCAGACAAAAACATCATTGGATTTTGAAGAAATTCATGGAAGGTATCAGATTTGGGAAAAAGTCAAGAGCAGTCAATCAGTGCTCTAAGTGCAGAGTTGTTTGGAAGGTGTGACTGTAGTTATCTAATAATATATCTAATATAAAGACCACTAATTTAGGTGCCTAACCTCAGTGTGGAGAGGTGGAAGTAAGAAATGTAACTCTCTTAACTCTCTGTATTGGGAATTCCAAATTTTAGGGGGTGGTCAAACAAGATTAGGGGTTGTCCTTGAACATTATGGAAATAGGGATACTCACATTGGAATCTGCAATGTAAGATACTCTGATGTGAAATAATAACCAAAAAAGGCATGTAACACTCGAGTTTCAATCCACTTGCTATAGTTATAAATCTACCACCCATTGTCATCAATCCACCCTTTAGTTACTTATTAATACTCTATTACCTGTCAAGATTTTATGGTCATGGGCTGTCTGATGAAACCTTCAAGTTAAAGTTGGGTGGTTTCTCGAAGATTGCTAACAGTTATCACAGGAAACAGGACTCAATACACCAGAGAAACTGAGCATGATATATATGGGTTTGTTATAATATAATGCATTCATCTGCATATTTTGTACTTGTCAGAGTAGATGAATTAATAATGATCCTGCCTGGCCTATTTAGAACAGCATCTCTGTGGAACCTTATTCATGTAATTTCAGTCATTCAAATCTAAATTTTAGGCAGCCAACATTGTGAATTTAGTCCAATGCTTTTTTCTTTCCCCCCTCTAGGTATTTTTAGAGCAAATAGTGCTGCTTTTGTTGTTTTACTAGGTTTCTTAAAAGCCTTTTATTTGCATGCTGAAAGAAAGCTCTGCTTGCATCTTTTCCCTGCAGAACCAGCCACACCGTGTTGTAATAATAACCAAATCCCTCCTCACATCAATGTCACAATGTTTGTTTTAGCAATCTTAAGTTCAGCTGCCAGCTGTTCTGTTCTTTGGATTTTATTGCAGGAAGTATAAATTCCCCTTGGTTTGGCTGGAGGTGATTTTAGATGCCTTCAAGCGAGGGGGAAGGGTAATGGAGGAGGGATGGGAGAGCTGGGAACAGCGTGTCTATTTTTGTTGGGGCGGGGTGACAATCAGTTAAGGACTATTAAGCTTAATGGGCTTGATGTTATAGCATTGCATCTCTTTTTACCATTTCTTAATCACTACAGAGTAATAACATCTTTAAAATTTATTGGGGCAATTAGAAGAAAGCACAGTTCCTTTGACCCCAGCCGTTTCAAAGACTTCTATGGTTTTCTCTTCTTTCTCTCTCTTTTTTTTTAAGGAAGAATAATCACCAGATTGAACTTCTTCTCAAGCGGTTTCTACCTTGAGATTTATGTCAAGTTCCAAGTTGCTGATCAGATGATAATTAAACTCAAAAAGAGAAGGAATGTATTAATGAATAACATAGTTACCTTCATGAATTTAAACTTGTGCGATGAACGAAGATCTCACTTGGGTAACGAAATAAAGTCCCTCTGGTTCTTTGCCTGAAATTTGAGGCAAATAGTTTTTAAGAGGTTGGAAGAAAGGGATGGAAATTTAGTTAACACTTCCCTTTGTTTACATTCCTGGTGGCACTTGAAGTCAAGCGATACTGAAACACAGTACCAAAGTTTGCTTCTTGTCTTTTATCAGTCTAAATGTATTGTCCCATGTCCATTCATCATCTAATTTCCTCCTTCCAGTTCAGCTTTTCTCCTCTTCAGTGCACTCGCTTTAATTTTGTTAAAAATCTGTGAATTTTGTGGCTCTGAATTCCTCTCTCATCTGGTTTTTGATCATTTTTACATTGATTGTTTATAGCTTCCATGTCAAGGAGAGGAAGAATTATACATTTTAAAAGAAGAGATGAAAATCATAGATGAGAACATTAAATACCTAAATGAGACAACTAAGTTATGAGTGTAGACAACGCTGCTTCCCTAAATAGCTATCAGAAAAAGATAATTATCTCCAGGGTACTACTCAACCCAGATAAATCTATATCCAAGTTGTCAACTACTATCTCTTTCCACCATCTATATAAAAATGCGTACAGAAATAAGAGACAGTATTTGAACTCAGACATCCCAAGGATAAAGACATGTGCCAAATTGTTGTAGTAAAAATTCTGTCAAGATGCAGTTTTGTTCAAAGTGAAACATCCTGCATCACCTTTATGGCTTTTTCAGAACAGACAAGCGAACTTTGAGTTCCCACTTTCCACTTAAACATCCTAGCAGATGGCAGGGCATCACCCCTCTTTTGGGACCTGTTCCATTTTGACCAATAAATTTCAATTAGATCAGAGTGTGACAGACTGCACAGCCCCATTGGATACCCTGTGTGTTCGTTCATTCACAGGGAAACCCCTGTATTTGCATCAGAAGGAGTGTCCTGATGAACGTCATCATTCAACCTATTTGATGATAGAGTGATCTTGTTTTTCCCTACAGTGTGTTATAAAAATTATATCCTGAAGCAGTATAGAAGTAAATGTTAAAATAGCAGCAGTTTGCCAAATACACTTTTTCTTTCCTAGCCAGCTTTGTCCTCGCATTTCTGCCTTAGTCACTGGACTAGCTTTCTTCCATTGCGGTCCCACAAGTGCTATTATGGGGCTAGCATCCTTTTAAGACCTTCAAGACTGAAATCATATCATGCCACATTGTTTGAGAAATGCCATGGATTTTCACGATACAGTACACATTGTATCATCCTCTAGGTATGAGCACACTGAGGTCCAATTTATTAATCACCTGCGGCACAAATCTAAGCAGTTACATGAAATAATACACTATACTGACCGTGCAGTTCAAAGCATAGAACATGAAGCACCAGAGCTTTTCCTGTGGTCCTGTTGAGAGACCTAATTCAGTACTGTGAGATCAGGACTCATGTATAAGCATTTTAACATCTATTTACTCCCCAAAAAGTCTGTGCAGATACAATCAGCAGTCAGTCAGTAGTTGAAGTGAGGCAAGCACTGGCCTATTACAGCTTCCTCCATTCTTTTTTTTTTCCCCCCATAATGTACCCAGATATTGCACTACCTGATAATTCAGCTTCAATCCATAATTGTAGAAATTTTAGGTTAGAGAATTAATGTCATAGCCTGGCAACAAAAAACTCCAAGATTTTGCTTTTTTTCTTTTTCTTTTTGAAGACTATAAACTCACCTTTCTCTACTGAAATCAAACTGTAGACAGAATGTCACAAAAAAAATGCTGAAATATTTTTCTTTTAAAAAAAGAAACACTTGAAAGTTTTGAACAGCAACATTTGACTATTTTGAGTTGCTCTAATTTCAGCTTTTTTTGCCCTTCCTTTCAGAAGATTCATGATCGTCTGGCATAAGTCAGGATCCTAATCAGCTAGTTAAATATTATGGGTTCAATAAGGCTGTATAAACAGCCACTATCAAAATGGCACATAGAGAGCTGGAAGAACAGTGGTATAAATAGGCACTGTTACAGTAATTATGTAGGAAGCACATAGATGTGTCCATGTGCATTTATTTATATATAATGTGAACAGTATTTTGTTATTGTTATGCTTTATTGAGCCCATTGATTACATTTACATAATGTCATTAAATATCTCCGCAGAGGCTCATCTGCATCAATATTGTTATAGCTCTAAATCACCAATGGATTGGGCTTCACAGTCACAGTAAATAGCTCTCTTTAAGATATGCTATAGAGAAACAAAACCAAACTGTGCAAAACTGCAAGACATTGCTGTCCTACTAATTTAGTAGTTTGGTTACTGCTGAGAGCTGAAGTCTGTCTAGTTGTACAGGCAAAGAACTTAATGAGAAGGAAGGGAAAAATGCTGGTTATAAACAGTCATGAAGTCCTGGAAGACCAGTGGAGGTCTCTGAATATTCATTCAGCAATGAATTAAAGAGCAAGAGACTTGAAGGAAAGCAAAGACTTCCATGAGCACAGAAATGAACTAAAAAGGCCAATGAAATCCAAAGAGTAGAGCGTACAAATGGAGCTTGAGAAAACGATCATTCTAAAGGTAGCAGTGAAAACCTGTTTATGTAATTTACCAGAATGAATGCAAGTGCTGATCTCAAGACCATGAGTGCATCCCCTTCCAGAGTTAAGCAGCTGATCTGTCAGTATCTACCCTTGTTTTTAAGAGCTATTGTGAAGAAAGCTGAAGAGAGAAGGTACAAGGCCAGGCAGACACAGCTGTGATGCCACTTCAATGCAGCACAGGTGAGGGCCAGTGACAAGGCCTCAGTTTAAATGCAAATCCCAAGGGAAGGGGGGAACAGGCTATCACTCCTAGCTCTAAAGAGGTGTGCTCAGGGCCCTGACACTAAGGGGAACATGGCATGGGGAGAATAAAGCCCTGTGGGTACTATGTGCTCTTAGTCCACACTCACAAATATTGAACTAAGCTTGTATATGGTGTTTGGTGAGCTTCACATTAAAAGTGATAGGGCCATTCCCAGCTCTGAATCTCATTAATTTCAACACCTGAAATTGAGGAAGGTGATAAGTGATACTTCTCTTAGAGGAGTGGTCCAAAATGTTGCAAAGGCTATAATTTTCAATGAAAATATAAACTTAAAGCTTCTGTAAGATCAGTTCAAGAGTGGCTACTTATATATTTGCAGAAACCAGGGCCATTTTTGTGGCAATTTGTTGAAAGAACATTCATGGTTCTGAGTTGCCCTTCCAGGGAAGCAGTAGGCTTCAAGCAATGCTGCCAGCAAGTATTTCCTTCCTGCAGAGCATAGCTGTAAATCTCCATACATATAGCATGAAGCCTCTCTCTGCAGCATCCTGTACAGTGCTGAAAACTCTATCTTTTGATCCTTGAAACTCAGAAAACATGGAAGAAAACGATCAGTTGAAACCTAAACACATAAGTTAATGTGTAAGTGTAATTGTGAATGGGTTCAATACTGTTGGGTGCATTTTACTGGGTGTAAAGGACTGGTTGTTTGAAAATCAGTAGTGATCTTTGTCTGACATTTCACACTGACTCTGATTTCAGTACTTTAGCTTCACTAATAGTAAATTTTTTTTTTAAGGTTCTGGACAATTCTCTGTTTCAGGAGATTCTTTTGGTGCATATGCCTGAGAGGGATTTACTTATAAGTTCCAGCAAAAAGTTCAGTTATTTTCATGAAAAATATTAGGGGGGAAAAATATGCAGTTTTGTTACTATTGAACCATGTTTTATGAAGACCATGTTTTGAAGCAAGTGTTTCAAATCTAGAAGTTTGTGAATTTTATTAGTGATTGATCTCTTGCTGGTATCATCTTGGAAATACCAGCATTAAGTAGCTAAGCTGTAAATAAAGGAAAAATCTTAGTTAACAGTTGCTCTGAATTTTATTTTGGACAGGTGACCTTCCAAATCCTCTCTCCTCATGGGTATCATGCTAAGCTGGCACAGCACAAGCTGAATACACCTCTCCCCACAACTTCTGATCCAGGCTGTGTTGGTGCGATCCTCCCTCCTCTGGCCTCTGGATACCCAAATCCTGGTGTGGTGACAGGTATCTTCCTTCAGCTTCAGATGGTATAAAAGCCAGACCAGACAGAAAAGATGCAACATATAGGTACAAGAAATGTGTCTGAGTATACCAAAAAAACACAGGCAGTGACAGAATGCTGACTAATGAACTTTGTTGGTTTCTTTGCAAGGACTTCAGCAGTTTCTTCCTACATTTCTTACTGTTCTTATTGACCTTGAAGCACTGCAATGTATCAACACTGTTCCCAGCTGGGAAGAAACCTGTAGTATTGTTTTTTTGCTGGGTAAATGACCCAGGAGACTCTGGGGTAAATGAGATGATTAGTCTTGAAATTTATGTGAAGGACTAATAGGGCTCATTAAGAGGTTGTTAAGTAAGACTGGCAGGAAAGAAGGCTGAAACCATGAAAAGCCCAATGTTTTGGTCCAGACTCCCCTACTTTACTATCCAGGTGAGCAGTCTGCTCTGAGTACTTCACAGCTGCCTTCTAGCCTACAGCTTGATCTTTCTTTTCATGGAAACCAGAAGAGAAGCTGCAGAATATGCAGAAAGCTGATGTTCTCCACTGTGTCATCTCAGTTTGGAGTGGGAGCATGGACAAGATAAGAAACCAACACTTCTGGGAGTGATCTGAAACTGAAACTGGTTTTCAGAAAATAGGAGAGATGGTGCATGAAAAATTATCTGGGCACCAGTAGGCTGATAAATCAAGATGACTATTTTCCCTTTGTCTACCTGTAGAAGGAGAATAACAGCTTCTTCTCCAAACAGCTGCTGAGTGAAGAAAAAATTGTAGCCTTGTTTCATTTGGTATTTAGTCTAGGTGTTCAAAGGATCTCAATCTACAGCTTGGGACACTCCTAAAAAGCATCACAAAAATAATAGTGTTCCAATGTCTGTGAAGAAATGAGATAAAAGCCAGGGCAGCTATAATTGGAGGAATGTTGGTAGACAGTTTGCTAAACAAACATGAAAGCAGTCACTTATTAGCGAGGTTGGAGGGTGAAAATGCAAGATGTAAATTCAATCAGTATAATTGCTTTTGCATAGTAAAGAGGGCACATGAAAAAAATCTGTCATTCTGTAATTAAAAGATATTTGATAAAATGTGCACACAAGGTATAACTGAAGTTGTATATTCATCCTTAATGATGGCATTTCCTAACTGATAATTACTTGATCTTGCCACCTTATTGCTCTTTAAACAAAAGGGTTGGATTTAATATATTTATACACTCCAAAATATGCACACTTCTCTAAACCAGATAGCTTTCTGTATGACCATGTACAGATATTCTTTGCTTAGAATTAAATAAAAAGTGTGGGGAATCAGATATTTTAAAATATGCAAAAAGATATCAAAACAGAGGTTAAAACCCATGAAACATCATGAACCAGAAATAAAGATGAGACCAACACGGTATATGATACAATAAAATTATGACTAGGAGAGTTCAAATGGCTGATGACTTTCAGTCAGGAAGGAAGGCAAAGGGATTTTGAATAACAAGTTTAATTACTAATGTGATAATGGTACATTAATAGCACGGGAAATACAAATGTCATAGTGGAATTGTTTTCTAAATTGAAGTTTGTTATCCTATTGTTTACTTGCTTGTATGTAACACTGAAGGTGTCTGGTTTTAACGGGATGTGGAGACATGCTTCAAATCAAGAATGTGTTCAAGTGTTTTTCTTCATCCTCAAGACAGTGTAAATGTGAGCACAGAGCTACTCATCTCGCCATGGGGAACAAGTGAGGAGCACCATGCTGCTTTCAGAGACTGCTCTTCAACCAGGGCAAAGGAAGACCTGTGATAATCACTTGGTGAGAATAATAAAGTATTTAAAGGAAGAAAAAAAGAAAGTGTAGGGTTTACTTTTCTTCCCTAAAATTGGTGAAAATTAAGCATGCCAAGGAAAGGCATATTTAGACATACTATGAGTGTATCAAAATTAAAATTAAGTTCTAAATCTAGAGAGACATGAAATGCAAACCCCCTAGCTGTTGAGTAAGCCCATAGTACCTCATATTAAGATTATGTGGGGATTAGTTCCAGTGTAGCTGCCATATTAAAATATATGATGACAGGTGTTTCTAAATTACTGTAACAAGGTGGAACCTTCTCTCATACCCAAAAATTTTGGCAACAAAAGAAGCTGGATTTTACGGATAAGAAGCTGCAGACAACTGGAACAAAGAGAAATCTATTGACAACAAGTGGAAGACTGTGGTATATATTTATCACAGACACTTGAGTGTTTTCCATAAACACTCTGTAACTGTATTGTTAAAAGAATAAAAAGGAAAAGAAATTCTGCTGAAAAATTCTCCCCTACTCTGTTAAAAAATCTTCTAGCAGCACATTTCCAATCAGCTTTCCTGAGATTATTTAACCTTTTTGTTGTTGTCTGGTGGTGACTCACAAATAAAAATAGAGAGGAAAACTCTCAGATGTGAGCTCTGCATCAAGTTTAAGAATTTTGATCTGGATGCAACAGCTGAAATCCAATACTAGAGATAAACAGTGTTCAATAAGTGGCAAAGATCTGTGCATGACTTACTGTGTCAGTGGGCTGCTGCACTTAAGGCATATATAAGTCACTGGCCCACAAAGGAATGACCTGACTTGTGTGATGTCTTTCCCACATGGAAGGATGGGTCCAATTCTAAGTGACTAAAACCAGAGTTGAGCTCTAAAAGCCGCATTCTTAAACCTGTAATGAGACACCATCTTTGGAGAACCACTGTGCTTCTGGAAAAAAAAAAAAAGTAAACAAACAGTAAAACTGGTTAAGATTATTTTTGTTGACTTACAACTAAATTGATGACTTTAAGTTTTACAGTGTGAATCAGAACCAAACACTGCAGTGAATGAGGGAATGGAACGGACAGTTAAGGTGGTTTATCCCTAAGACTGCATCCTGATATGGAAGTGGAATAATGAGAAATGGGAACCAAAGGTGGAGTCAAACTCACTCATACGCTGCCTATTGCTGCCCTAGTACATTACAGAAACTTCACCTCGATCCCACATTTGCATGAACTCTGAGACTGTAAGTGAAAAGGCTTTCTTCCCTCTAAGATATATGTATTTAAAGACTCCTTCACTATATTAATATGTACTTAGTAAATATAGCTTACTTTAGGTGTCTGAAGCATGGGTCTTTGCATCTGAGCTACCTGCTTGACTCCTGTTAAAGCTCATTAAGGTGTAATCAATATCAGCCAATGGAGGCTGATTGGCATTCATTTGATCTCACAACACCTAATTAAACTGAGATAGCTTTGTACATTTCAGTGGCAGGCGCTTTACTGACGATAAAGGCATCCAAGGTAATTTTCTCGGCTGTGAATACCTAAATTCTATTCTGACATAGGGGAATCCCACAATGTCATTTTTTCTTTCTTACTTCATGTACGTGCAAACCTCTTGACTTTCCTGCTGTGGTGCATGGCATACCATGTGCCAGTTTACAAGGTAAGGAGTGAGGAGCTGGCTGTTCTGTGCACTGCTATGCCCTTCTTGGCAGGGCTGCTCTGAATGCCTTCCTCCCCCAGCCTGTATTGATCCTGGGGGCTGCCCTGACCCCGGGGCAGGCCCTTATACCTGGTCCTGCTGAACTTTTCCCAGGCTGAGATGAGTAGCCCGCTAGAATGGAAGATTTCTTAAGTAGGGACCACAAACATTGTTTTCAATCCAGAACATTTATGTTCATGTGGCTCTCAAAAAATCTGCAAAATACTGTTAATTCAGAACCTCTTAGTAGGAGCTGAGTTTATAAATGTTCTCGAGCATCTTTTCAGCTGGCCTGTATCCAATAGAGGCATCTCCTCCCACCTTCATGGCACAACAACATAGGAACAGAAATCCTTTGGTACAGTACGAAGCATTGCAGGAAAGGCCTCCCTGAGCATTCATGCTCCTCCAGTAGTAGTAATGATTACACAGATATAAATCACCACACTTTTTAGACAACAGCTTAGAGAAAGTTGTTTCTGCAGAGCTCAATTCCAGCATAGATACAGGTGTCTGGTCTGGAGGTATTTACCAGAGCATAGCCCATGTTAGCCCAGGCCTTTGGAGCTTTGCTGAGGCCGGCAGAGCCATTGGATTTAGACTGCTTGAGGGTCTACCTCTCTAGTTTTACTACACTTTAAACATTTGTGTTTGTACATGTAGATTCTCTCAATTTTTAACACTTTTTGGCATTGCTAACCTCCTGCAGTTGAATAGTTAATTACCCTCCCCCCTGTGCACTTAATAGTATAAGTGGCATTTGCAGGGTTTTTGAGAGCTTGTGCCAAGCAAAAGCACTTCCAACAACCACAAGAAAATGAGTTCTTGTGATCTCTTGGCTGAAAGTGTAGCAGGGGCCTTACATGGTGGCACTGCAGTCTGCAAATCCTGGCACCATTTGGTTTTGCATGTGCCTAGGAATGCCTGCCCTTCCTCTGCATTCAATTTTCCTGTCTCCAGCGTTATTTAGTTAGATGTTTCTCTTGTGCATCCAGTAAAACTCGACCACAAGAATGAGTAGTTGCTGTTTATAAAATCAGCACATTGTTATGTAATCCAGATGACAGGAGAAGTGTGAAATGCTGTTAAATACTTGACTATAACCACAGCTCAGTTAGATCTAGACAGTTGAAGTGTTGTGGTGTCTAGGTTTCCTGAAGGGCTGACTCTAGAAGTGGGAGGCCCACTTCACTTTCAGGGTGTAGGAAACAGAACAGCTTTCACTGAAGTCTACACACTTATTCTGACTCTTCCTGGTATAAATGATGGAGCAAGTCTACCAGTGTGATAAAAAATATCGGAGAGATTCATAACTTCTCTTAAAGTATTAAACTTCTGGGGAACTCCAGAACATTTCCACTCACTAAGAGGCTGATCACACTGATAATATGGCAGTTTTGTTAACAGTAATGTCTTAACAAAATTCTTTTATCTCCTTACTCTAATGGGGAAAAAAGTTCCCCAAAATTAAGAGTTCTGGCCACTGGGTTTCAGGTCTGGCATTCTGTTCAGGAATACCAGTTACTAAATGTACAAATATCTTCTTGTTCACAAATAATTTTTTCTTCCGTGCTATTAGTGTGGACTGGAAGAAATTTTGGTTTTCTCTTTACAAATGTGATTCCTTTACCTTATGATGCCTTATAAACTAGCCAGTATATTTGACTTTGTATCCAAGTAAGATATTTAAGGCTGAAAATGAACCAGAATTACTGAAGGGAGACACCTCCCTGCTCCAATTCTAGTGTCTGCCCACTGACCCCACCAAAATGTACAGGGAGGAGTGGGGAATGAGCTGGATGACAACCTTCATGTCATTCTGCATTTTTTCCTGAATTGAGCCCCATACTACTGGTGGAAAGTACAACCTGCTATGACCCATTATTGATGTCAACAACCCTAACAAACGTACACTTAGCAACATTGTAGTGTGCTAATATGAGTAAGATGGGGCAGTTCCTATTCATTAACTCCACGCCAGACATGTTTTCTTTATTGGCAATGTATTATTGAAAGCAAGAAAAACACCTACATTTCACAGTAAAATAGGGAACTATGTTAGATTGAACCTCTCTCCCAGAAACACATGAAAAAGAAATACCTCCCGGTACTATATACCCGGGTTCTCTTCAGAAGTCGTGCTTCTGTAGCCATAAAATTAGGAATTCTGTATAACACAATGAAATACTTTATAAATTAAAATTATCTTAGGCTTTGGGGGAAAAACCCCAAAACACAAGAAGGTACTCAGAAATTATTTCATTTCCCTGTCCAAATGTGTGAATTTCCTAAAAGCAAAACCCCTTCACCTCCTTTTTTTGTCTTTGCCACATTAATCTCATGGTTTTGGAGGTGGATGTCAGCATCGGTCAACTACACAGGGTCTGTCTTCAATCTCTAAAATTGTTTCTTGCACCACTGTAAGAAACAGTTGCACTGACTTCAGTTTTACTGATACTGATTGAATTATTACCTGGATTTACTCGATTTTGTTGCAGTCATCTGTAACAAGAACCAGAAACATTTTTGATGCTGCCTCCTGCTGTCCAACTATCTTTAGCAAATCCCATTACCAGACTCTCAGGGGGTGATGTGTCAAAAGCATAATCTGTCACAGAGTTGGTTCCTACAGAGGATGTGAGTCCTTGCTTCTCTTTCACCTTGCCCTGCTCAGTCCTGCTACCTCCTAGCTCTGAGTTTCTGTCTGTTCTGGGGGCTCCTCAGGTTGTCAGTCAAGGTAAAGGAGAAGAAAATTTCTTCTCTTAGCAGCAATTTCTGCTGTCCCCATATGGAGGGACAAACAACTCATTCCAATGTGCAGCTGCTGTCCATTGTTCCCTTTCTCCCTCAGAGGATTTTGGCGAGCTCAAAATTTTATGCATCGCAAGGACATAGACTTAAGCCCAGAAAAATCCTATTTGAAAGGTACTATTCCCAAGATCATACAGAGGGATTACAATTTCTCTCTGTCCGCAGCAGCCATTTCCTATGGAAGAGTTAAATGTTAAATTCTACACTGAACAAATATACTATTTTACACTGAACAACATTGGGCTTTTTTACATAAAAGTTGGGCAAATCTTATCTGCTCAGATATAGCAGTGAAGAGAGAGCAGATACTGCTGCCCGTGAACCCCAGGAGTGTGGACAGGTGCTTTGGTGTGAGCTGCCCACTCTCTTTTGTTTTCTCCAACTTTCATCCAGGGAAAATTGTTTCTTGTCTGTATGGCAGACGCTTCTTTCCTTCTGACATCTGAGCCTGATCTACTTCAAAGATTGTCTCCGATACCTCAAAAGTTTGGCAAAGTGGGGTCCTTCATATAGCAATGAACAAGGACTGCATGCTTCTGAAACTGGTGAAGGTCTGCTTTAATGATCTACCAGAAGCTGCTGCAGATTGTATTCGATCTGTTTGCTATCTTTTCATGATTCTTCTTCCATCTATGCTCACAAGGAGCCCATCTTCCTCTCCCTCTCCCCCGTGCTGATTGCTTCCGTGAGTCAGAGCAGCAAGACAGGCCAAAGAGGTCTAACTATAAGCAAATTCCATGTACTGGGGGAGCAGGCAGGAACCCTAAGCCCTGGGCTGGGCTGAAGCTGATCCCCATGGACCAGCCTCATATCCGTTTTCTTTGGGAGAGATACCCAGCCACTCCAGTGGCTGCCTTCCACCCTTTGGCTTTGTAGCAGTCCGCCTGCCACACTCCTGTTTCCAGGAAGTGCTATTAGAGGCAGATGGGATCAAATGTTATCTCAAATTTAATTTTTAGATAAGTGCATTATCAGGTCATGCATTATGAACAGGGATTACTTTCATTTAAATTAAAAAAAAAAAAAAAAGGAAATATTTTATAGAAAAGCATTTTGATATACAATTCCCCTAGCAAATTATGACAATATTTCGAGTAAATGAGTAGATAGAATTTATGAAACAGATCTTTTAAAGGTAGGAAATTGGGAACCTGCATGAATTTGTGTCACAGGCTCCATTTTATGAGCTACATTTTATCATTCACAGTACAAAATGAAAGTAAAGAGCTCTGTTTCATCAGTTACTCATATCCAGCTGCTGTGAAAATAATATGTTTGACATAATTCATTTGACATTTGATGGGTTTAAGGTTCCTCTGACAAGATATAATCAACTCATTATGGAGAAACAGAAACCTTCCTTGTTACAAATAAATTATTCCTAGTCATGATTGAATTACTGTGTATTCAATGAAAATGGGATGGAGGGGCTTCCAGTAGAAGTGGATATTTTATCATCAGGCCTGTGTGATAAAAGCCAACTCAAGTCACTTTATGTTTTCTCTCTTCAGTGCTCTGATTAATGAGTGGCATTACTTTTTTAAACCAACAAATTAGGTCTTTCCTCTCCATTTTTTCACCTTAAAGCTGTTAGATCAAAGTATAAAAATTGTATCTTTCCTTTTTATTCACAAAGCCTGGATAAACAGCTTGAAGAGAGTGTTCTTTTACTTTATTTTGTTAGTTTATTTTTCAAAATCTCCATGGTCTTTGTGAAACAAGGCTAGGTTTATGGGTGGGGTGTGAATTGTCTGTTTTACGTCAGAAAATATGATTAATTCAATTTTGGTCTTAACATCAAATATGTTGCACGCTGTGTTCTGCACCATTACTTTGGAGGAACAGGAGAAAGTTGTATCATTTTGCTGGAATTAATTAATTAAAAATGCATCTCCAGAGGGAGCTGAGGAAATGCAGCCATCCAGGACTACAGAGCAGCGCTGAACACGCTCGGAACTGAAGGAACAGCACAGTGTGCACAGGCCTGTGAGATCAGCTTCTATGATTTCAAAGGAATTTGCACATGCAAAACCTTTTTGCAGTTTTTATGGCCTGTAAAATAGATCAAAATAATGTTACATGGTGGAAACATAAAAACAGCAATAAAAATAAATCTGGGATGACAAGTTTGGGGAGCAGACCAACATGTCAGGTGGAACCCTGGAAATACCACGAGAAGACCAGGCTGCCTGTTTCAAAAGCTTCTAATTATAACAGTGCTTCTTAGACACTAGAACAAAAAACACTAGGGCCATTTTGAACAAAAGGCACATAAATTACCCAGCAGCTACTGATTGTTTCTCTAGACTTCCAGAAATATTACCTCTCATAGGAGCCACTTATTATTTCTGCATATCTAAAGCATGAAAAAGATTTCATATACAGTTAAAAGGAAGAAGAACAGACCTGAGAGCTATGCACCATTTCCTCTGTTCTTTCTTGTTCATCTTTGGCAGGAAAGAAGGAAAAAAACTATTTCTTTGTTCTTTGCCATTATTATAGCATAAAATGTATGATATGTGTGTGGCTGTCCTGTAGAAAAAGAGAATTGTCCTGTACTGTTCTTAGTTAATGTTACCACACAGGGTCATCCTAAGTCCAAACTGATCTAAACAAACTAAAAATGAATTACTGGAGCCACTAATACTGTAGAAAACTAGAATGAGACAATACACATAAAGTCACTCGAAGTCTCACTAATTGCACATGTGCCAGTCCTGACTCTACCCTGTGTATTACTGCCAGTTACAAGCAGTGCAATTCACCATGACACAGAGGGATTTAAAAATTAACCTCCAGCTATTCCACTAAGTACCATTCACTAGAATGTGATGATCATTCACGGGAAAGTTTGCAAGATCTTGCAAACTGCCTGTTGAGACTGAATGGTAAAGTAATATACTCTCATGAGTCCCTGCTGCTTTTCAAAGTGCAGCTCTGTAACCCTTGCCAAAAGTCAGAATAAGCTCATGTTGCCATACTTTTAACTCTCTTAGATGGCTTTGAAAGCTGTAGCATCCAAGGTCTCCATCATGCTGACAGGTTTGAGTCTGCAGTTTTTTCTTTGTAATTCTGGGGGTGGAATTCTTTGTAATTTTTCAACTCTATTGCTCAAGAGAATTTTGACATTTTTCATTTGGTTTTGTTTCCTGCTGCACTTTCTCCCTTGTTTCCTGGAGCTGTGAATCACATTTCTCACCTATTTACAAATGTTTTATATGGGTTTTTCTTTGCATGGGTCAGCTGACAATACTCGCTTTTCAGAGAGGGATGTGAAAAAAATGGATGGAAGAGACCTATATACATCATTAATATACAGCTCATTTATAGCATTGTTTTCCCCATTTAGACAAAATTAGAAAAATTTCATTGTGTGAATAGACATGACTGCAGTCCATGGAGAGCATATATATGCATATATATATATACACATATCTATACATATATGTATATATATGTGTGTGTATATATATATATGTATATATAAAATTACCCAGGATTTCTTCAGTTCATGCTTTTGTTTCTGCTGTTATTTGCAACCAGACATGATAATTATGTCCCTCTCATGGAGTTAATTAGATATCATAACTATTTTCTGGAATTCAAGCTTCTCTGAAACAAAATTTTCTTGGCTGTCATGCAGCTGTACTGCTCACACATGTATGTGAACAGAGCGTATGAGCTATAATACAGATGTTTTAACTAAGGCTATGGAAGTGGGAATCTGCATTTTCAGAGCGGTCATTTCAGTCTTCTACACTATCAAGTAGCCATAATTTAGTTAGCAGCCACAGCCTTTGTCAGTGAAATTAAAGCAGTTCCTGCACAGCTGGGAGAGGATTTGAGAGCAAGATCTCTACAGATACTTTCCTTTGGGGTGATGAATGGCCTGGCCAGTGGTGGGGAGGGAGTAAGAGTTGGTGAAGAAGGGCAGAAAAACTCATGGGAGAGGTAGAATTTATCTGCTGTTGATGGTAAATATGTTCATAGAAGAAATTTGGCTTAAAACTAGACGAAATAAAGACTTTCTTCCCACCATCCTCTCTCAACAGGAAAAGCAGTTGAATCTGCTAAGAAAGAAAAAATAATCTTGGCAGTGAATGCTGGAAATACAGGAAATCTAAAATCCAAGGAAGTTAGACCTGCTACATTGCAGGAATCTGTCTACATTGCAGGAATTACAGTGAGAAAGGCTGCCTGGGGTGACTCCTTTTGTTACCATGGGAATAGAAACAACTGATTTAGCAGCACAGCAGCCAGTCAGATTGGGTTAACTTATGTGTATTTCACAAAAAGATATTTTCTCAGCTTCATGATCTGAATTGTCATAAGCATTAATCTGTTTGCTTGGAAATATTTTAAAAAAACAAAACAAACAAAAAAAAAAACAAAACAACAAAAAAAAACCAACCACACACCTTAAAAATTATTTGACATCCAGATTTGAACAATTACTTTGTAGAGTATGAACTTGAAAAGTCTTTTTTTTAAATAAAATAGAAACAAAGCAAAGCAAGGCTGGTTGATTGATATAGATTTTTAACTGCTTCTTGCTAAAATCTATTGCATAGACAAGCTGATGCCAATAGAAAAGCTATTTCCTCTGATCAGCAATAAAAAAAAATGATTAGGGATTGTCAAATGGATTCGATAAGATAATTGAAACAATCATTATTTTATAAATGATGTTTTAACTGTCCTCAATAATTGTAGAATTTGATTAGCTTAGTTCCCTTCAAACAGGGCTTACTCTGCTTTCCCCACTTGAGACCTGAGCAGAATTTTTCTCAAATCAGAAATTACCTAGAATTAGAGTCTCACATTTCTATTTTCTGAATTAGCTTCCACTGTAGAAATAGGTTATAATTGAAATGGTAGGTGTGTTTAAAATTCCTTAAATTCAATTTTGAGAGAAAAAATATTGAACAGCCTCAAATTCATAGATTTGGATTGTATATGATGGAATTGCTATTGACATAATTTTGTCCATGTAATGACTTTTAACAGAGACAGTTAAGAAGACTGGGGACCTAAAAAATTAAATTTTGAATTTTCCATTTGAGACAGAATCCTTTCTAGCATTTTATTCAGCAAATATAGGTCAGCTGCTGAATGCATTTGTAATGATATTCTTGATGCAAACTCCGACTAATAAACCCGGATGACAAACTGGATTCTGGATGGTAAACTCATTAATTGCTTAAAAATTCAAATAGAATTTCATAGAAGAAAAGGGTCTCTGTTTTGGGAATCCTTTAAGCCACAGATTTCAGAAGAAAAGCTCCTACCTCACAACTCTGCAGGATATCCCTTGTCCAAAGAGGGGCAGATCACATTCAGGTGTGTGAGTTGTGCACCTCATGCTACAGGCATTGCCACCCTTTGTTAGTTTGTGTCTCCTAATAGCAGTGGGACTGAAATCTCCTGCATTAAAAGCCAGATTTTCTTGAAACTGAAATTCTTTCCAAATCATTTTAATCTCTGTGAAAAATCCTCTGGAAAAACTTGTAAATTAAACTCAAAACCAAAAAACTTGCAAGGTTTGTTTACATTTGAGAAAAGTCTTAAAGAGTTTTTTGGCATTCCTAGTTTCAACTTGGAACTTTTGTCATTCTATTTTATGTCACTTAATTACAGGCTCTTATTGTAATGACAGATTATATTATTTTAATTTTATTGCAAAATCACTAGAGAATTGCTACTTATGTTTTAATACTTGTCCTTCTAGACCAAATTACCTCCTTTTTATTAAATTGCATGAAACTCCACACACAGAACATAAACAAAAGGGACATGGGAACAAATTTTTTTTCCAGTTTGAACAATTATCATTAAACAGAAATTTCCTGTAATTGTGTTATAATAAAGGAATAGTAATAACATTAAACTTGAACAAAATTATAGACTTAAAATATTTTTCAATTAAAACATCTGATTATATGCCACTAAAATATTTTGAACCTGGATAAAAACACATCTCATTATGATGGAATTTCTTCATAAAATTGGAAATTCCCATTTATTATCAGTTTCTTTTTGTAAGGTCTTGCTCAGCATCAGTTATACATCTGAACCTTCTAGTTGACATGGAACTTATTTAAAACATAACTCTGAGCGATTAGCTTTTGAGATACACATCTCATTTCCGAGATGGGCCCAGTGGGACAGTAATTAAGCAATCATCTTCCAACCCCGTTCAATAATGGCAAATAAAGCCTTGAAAATCAACCAAAACACTACTTGAACATATTTTAGAGTTGTTTATTATTAAATAAAGTTGTCATTTATAATTTTCTCCTTCCTTTTAGTCATTCCATGAAGCCCCAACACAATGCCTGGAGCATCATTTTATTAACACCTTCCTCAGGCAGAAGGCTGTAAATTTTTCTGCATTGTGGAAAACGTATTGTGAAGAACTTCAGTGAAACAAAAATCCTTACTGGGATATTTCAAGTCATACCCTGTACTTATTTTTACTGCTGTTACTGTTTGGCAATAGAAATGGAGCCTTACTAAGCCCTGTGAATGCCCTCAAGTCCCATAAAGTAACTTGCCAAGGGAATTCACGTTGCTTCCATCAACAGCAATATCCCAAGACCATCCAGGATTGCAGCTAAAGCAGCCTGGAGACTTCTTTGGCTGATTGAAGTTGGGTCATCTTGATCTGTAGGGACAGTTCCTGTGCTCAGATGGTTTTGCTTTCAGCCACATCCATTTTCTCCCTCTAATTCTGATTTCTTAGGCATTCACCCCCTCACCAAGCCCAGCCAGGGGAATCCCAGGAGGACAAGTCTGTTGGCTGCACATCCCTTTGTACTGCTGCTGGGCTGGGATGCAGAGCTGGGCACAGTGGGTATACTCTGGGGTTCCACTGGAGGACACGGCAACTGCAAAGCTGCTTTCCAACCAGTTGCTTTTGATACTTCTTTCTTTCTTTCTTGTCTGGCTCCTGAAGAAGGAGAGCATAATTTTATGGACTGTAGAGAATTTTTCCACTTGGAAAAAAAAAAAAGAAAATATTACCACCAAGGGAAAAAGGCAGGCAAAAGATTTCACTGTCTTTGTCCTTACGTTCTTTCCCAGCAGCAGTGACAGTGAGAGAGGCGTAGAGAAATGCTTTGCTTACTGAACTGGATGTTTCAGGGGAATATATTTTTTCCAAATAGTTTCGTACAGGATTTTTTTTTTTTTTTTTTTTAACGAAAATAGAAAAGCATTGAAAAATATTTCACCATTTGGGAAAGGTTCTATCAAGAAGACTTTATGAATAAAATTAGTGAATTTTTCATCCTAAATGAAAAAAATAGCATTTAATTATTCCAAAGAATAACAACAATGTCTGTTCCATTAATAATTTACAAGAAATGAGAGAAATGACACCATTTTGCTCACTGTGTTTTCTAACACAGAATTGTATCACTTCATTTAGTGGCACATGCAGTAAGACAGATTAGTGCAACTAGAGTAAAACCTGGGCTTTTAAGAATTGTTCCAGCATCTTTAGAGTTAAGTATCTGAATTCCCAAAAGGCTTTTCTCACAAATGTTATACCCTGTGCATCTGATGTGACCAGCCAAAAAGCTACTTATTGATCCAGAAGCCTCATTACAACTTGCACGATGTGAACTTACCATCACTGGTCATGCCATTAGTGTAATTATCTTATTTCATTAGCGATAATGCCATTTTACATTACAGTATATTGGCTCACTTAAAAAGTAATAAAGATTTGCAATCTGGAGATGTATTTGTTAACTTCGGAGCATGCCTCTGAACTTGTCCTTGGCCATGCTAACTACCAGGATGTTCAGCAGTACTGAAGACTGTGTGGTTCTGAGGGTGGTAGCCCTCCTGCACTGATGGTGTAATGCAATTTAAATACATGTAAGGCACTGATGTCCCTGCCTGGCTTCCTGGAGTTTAGGAGAGACAACTTCACTCTGGGTTTTGGATCCTAAAAGGCAGTTTATTTCTCATTAATATGTGCCAATAACTAAAAGCCGGACCCACTCAGGAAGCACTTTTGCTCCCAACTTCATGGTCTCTCTCAGGATCTGACATTCCAAGATGTGATGGCTCCATTTCCAAGAAAACAAATGGCTTCTGAGCAGGATGCAAACACTGGTGGGTGATACACCAAAAAGGTAATGTATGTGGGTATCTTCAAGGGGTTTCCTCTTCTTCTTTTCACACACTGACTGGTAGAGCACAATGTAAGTTCCTGTGGAGACCAGCAAAACTCATCACCTGCTTGGGTCCAGAAAAGTTAACTTGAGGCTGTGCCTGAGGTGCTTCATTGCAGGGCAGTAGAACTGGTGGCTGGATCCTGAGCATTTGTTAATCTAAGTAGGCAACCCCCATTCTCAGTCAAGCAGAGGCTGTCAGATGTTTTCTACTTCTCCTCGGCCTCCTGTTTTGTGTCCTACCCCTGATTTCAGCAAGGAAGCAAGCTCTGGGATGGCTCAATCTCTCATACTTTTCAAGCTTTTAGTCAGTGAGCAGAACATCTTCTTCCAGGACATGCTTCTGTAGTGACAGAGGGGCTCTTTCTCACCAGAGACCGGCAGCACTTGGGCTTTGAATCACAGATCACAAAGCCCACTCAGGTCTGGCACTGGAATTGTTACATATGTGAATGCATCTATTTAGTTTCATGTATTTGATTCACACTTATGCATTTTAACAGTGGACAAGCTGATCAGTGTTTTTCAGCCAAGTAAAAAGCTAAAGTGATTGGAAATTAGACTGGAAAACTGTTCAGAAAAAAAGCAGAAATCTAGCATGACAACAGAAAACGTATGCTTTCACTGTCTTCTCCTTGTTTTCAGTTATGAAAATACCCCATACCCCTTCTCTACCACAGATGAGAAGTGACTTTTCTTGACTCAGGGAAAAGGTTTTTCAGAGTGGGCAAAGCCTGAGTTCTGTCTTGCAGTTACAAAAAAAATTATTCACATTTTAAGCAGTTCATGTGCTCTCTATTTTTATTTCTTCTAACTAGTTAGTATTAATGGAATCTGCTGCCTTAGCCCTTTTGATTTGTTCTTAAACTTTATGACAACAGGAATAAAATTACATTTCAGATTACTTATGTCTGGCCAGCCCTTGGAAATACACTGTCACTAGTGTGTTGTTTTCTTTCACTGGGCTTTTGTTTCTCAAGGATTGCCATTAAAACCACAGTGAGCAGACTGGGGTATCTCAGTTTGCCAGTTTGGTCAGTCTCAGGCATTTGGCATGGCATGTAAGGGATGCAAGAATTACTATCTTCAGTGTCAGCTCTGAACTATGTCTTGTCCAATGTCCAAGAATATTAAACCCAGGACTTTTGGAAAAAAATATAAGTAAGTTCATCATATGTAATTAGTAAATCATGCTCAATTAAGACACCAGTCTGAAGATCGTAGTATTTAGTAGTTGAATAACATTTGAAATATGTTTTTCATCTTAGTAAAACTATCAATCTTTCTTATTGCCACAGAAACATTGAATTTTACTCTTTTCTCTTAATACTCTTGCCACTATGATAGACAAGTACAAATTTGTACATGGAAAAAGAAATTGAGAGGCTCGGAATTGAAAAACAGTTAATTAAAATTAATATCTAATAAATGCTTTTAACATGCAAATAACTTGAACAAGGATGACTTGAGACTTACCTCTTTCAACAGTGTTCAAAAAGAATTTTAAGCCATTTCATGGCAATTTAACTTCTCAAAATCAATGAGCCTCATTATCCTATTGTAAGACTGTAGATGCCAGTGATGAATCTCTCCTAACAGTTGGTAGTACAGGTCTTTAAATGTAAACAGATGCTGTTCTTTCATGGCAGATGGATGCAGTAAACTCACATTCTAACTCCTTGACTCCAGGACACAAGTCAAGAAACATGAACATTCAAAGTATTTGCAATGAAACATAAAATAAGAAACCTGAACATCTAAATCTTTTTGCTTATCCAAAACTGTCACCTTATCATGTTCTTGTCATTCAAAGAAATTGTCTTCACTGAGAAAACACATGGGATAAACACCAGAAATCATCATGCTTTTGACACATATAGACAAACACACTCACAAAATGGTCTCAGTTCTGCACAGCTGATCATTTAATTCTGTAAGTCTAGACAGTATCAGAGCACTACCAAACACACTGCCAGAAATAATCTCACATAGTCAAAGTGATGGATTAGCAAATTTCATCACTCTTTTCTAGCACTGAGATTTTATGAGTTGTGCATTGGGGGTTTTGATTTGATGTTATGAAAGATGGACTTGATAAATGCCTTGTTTGTGTGTATTTAATTTTTCACTATAGTTCTAGCTGAAACATTGATGATTTCTTCAGAGCACATTTGAAGATAGCACTGTTGAAGGTAAATAATGGTGTGATATATATGCAAGGTGTCTAATTGCAGGGGGGGAGGGAACAGCTGCTTCTTTCAAGATCAATCTCAGGTATCAAGAGTGTGAATTACTACTTTCTAATCTCCTCAGTCATGCCCTGAGACTGTAAAACCAAAGGCTTTATTACAGAATTACTTCTAGAGAACCATCTAATAATTATCTGATCTTTGAAATGGATACAAACTCACCATATCCTTGGGAGCAGCAGGTAAAGGTCACACACTGAAATTGCTGCTGGTACAAACAACCACACATGCTGGCTATCGCTAGCTTAAAGACATTTGTAATGACTACTCAAATCTTATTGAGCCATCAAAACAGTGTAAAATGTAATTACTAGAATCTCGTCAGGAACATATTGCAAGTAACCCTGATTGAATTAATGGCAGATATTACAAGAGGATGATACTATCCTGTAAGTACTTCCTAAAAATACTTTACTGCATCTTTGCCTCTAGGATTCCTCTGTATTCAAAGGAAAGAGTGATGCTCCCATTGAAAATTATTCAAAGCAAGAACCTTCCTTTGATTCTTTGAATATGCCTTTGAGGAGCCCTTCCCTCTGCAGAAGATCATGGCGAGTCATGAATATTTTATAGAGTGTCCTGCAAAGCCATTGTACTGGTGCACACCCTCACTATAGTGCAGCCTGTGCTTTGTGAACCCACACCTCGGCTCTCCAGTGTGAACTTCTCCCTGAATCTGGCATGAAGCTTTCCAGTGAAGGCAAAGCTACGTTTTGCTGTTGTAGGGCTGAGGTTCAGACCTGTCAAGAAGAGACCAGCTCTTCCCATTGCACCTACAAGAACCTGGCATGGCTGAGGGGACTGAGACTGGGAGGTGCCACCCCAAATTTCACACATTGTGCAGATATTGCTGCTTCAGACACTCTCACAGTGTATTCTCAGACTGGTGTCTCTATCTCCTGGCATGTGTGGTGGGCACAGGGGGATTGTGCTGCTCAGCTTTGCCAGTCCTGTTTGACAAAATGCTTTTCTTGCAAATCTGTGGAGCGGAGCTGTGCCCTTCTGTTCTATAAAAATCCATCCAAAGACAGTAGAAGAAATAGGTCAATAGATTACTAGAGCTATGGCTGAAATTACTTGACTAGTGATGAGTGTCCCTTCCTTTGCAGATTTTCTGTTGTTTGGGAAGAGGGTATTACTGGGAGAAAAAGATACACCTGACTAAAGGCTCATTATGGTAATTTTTGCTCCTTAAGTCTTTCCTCTGAGATTTGATTAATAGAAACTACAGCCACCCTATAATAGAAAAAATAAAAGGAGTCTGTAAGAGATAGAATAATAACGCAAAACACATGCAAGATACATGCCAGAATAGTTTAAAGTCCTGCCACAAGGATGCTGGCTCTGTTTGGAGTGATGCAGTACATGAGTAGGAAGTCTGTTTCTGAGTATCTCTGTCTTGAGGAGAATTACCTAAAATCTGTGTAAATAGCAAGAGGCATAGTGGAAAGGGCAAAGCGGGGCAAGACAACTAAAACAAAGGGCCAGATGATAAAGTATTAATTAGATCATACCTGAAGGAGATCTGTGGCAGTGCTCTGCCCCCTGAACAGAAAATACAGGATGAGTGTCTTCTTATGGGCTGAGGTTTCCAAAGGATTCCTGAGCAAACAACCATGGCTAGTTCAACATCCTAATTATAGCCTGCTCACCCTCCATTCTCGAAGTGTTGCTGAGTTCTCTGGCACAACAGCTGTTTGAGTGTGCTTCCCAGAAGTGTTGGGCTCCCTGCCATGGCAACACACTTGATTTATGTCAGACTTTTACATGGGGACTTAGGGGAGACTTGATCGTGCAGTTGATGAGGATTTTTTTCCTTCAGACCTGGGAGCCAAGGCAGTCCTTGTTCTGTTCATGTGTGTAGGTGTCCAGAACAAAGGTCCTGGAGTCATCTGCTCCCTCGAGTGCTCCCTGGAGAAGTGAAACCTGCCTCTGTGTGGGATGAAGAGCTTTTTCTTCCTCTTTCTTGTTCACTTGACAAAGTACTAGACTTATTAAAAAGGCCTTAATTTTTTCTTAGGTTACTGGAAGGTTTAAAGCCTCTAAGCACAAATCACCTTTTTTTTTTTTTTTTTTTTTTGAATTATTTAAAGACGTGAGAACATGGGGCCAAAACACCTTCCAGCTCCCTGGGGTGCAAGCCCCTGGCCTCAGTTCATGGAGGGAGCGAGACTGAGTCCCTCCACACTGGCAGCAGGAGGATTAAGAACAGTGAGTCTTGGCGTTATGTACAGAGCAGGCCCTGTGCTTTCCACATACCACAGAGCCAACCTACTGAAAAGGTTTACAGCTGGGATGAAGCTGGCAAGGCAGGATTTCTCCTCTTTGTATATGGAGTATCCCTTAAGTTTCCACTTAATTGTCAAGATTATTTGTTTCTCAGAGACATGGAAACGTATTCAACAAAAAGCACAGGCAAATCGCATCACTTATAACTTTCTTGGCTGGAAAGTCCAGAGTGGGACTGCAGCTGATTATAATTCCTTTTATATTCTCAGAAGGCTCAACAATCCATAATTGAGCTTTATAAACAAGAACTGATCGTTACTTGCCAGTAAATAAAATTGATTTTAAAGTTGTGACTACCAAGATTCTAGTGACCATAGCTTATTTATGAACACTACACAGGCTAAATGCTTCACTGCAAAGGATATGCTTAGAATAAGTATCTAAATTGTGAATGAACTGTGATTGCAAAGTACCATGAATCTCATGGCTAAGTGCTCTTCTGAGTTAAGCACTGTTCAATTATTTGTTTCTGCACTATACAAGTGGAGGTTGAAACTGCAGTGCTGATGTAAGAATAAGAAAAATATCTCTTGATAGTGGTAATGTAGCTGAGCTCAAAAGAACTGGTCATGACACAAAAAGCCAAGACACAAGGAGCTTCAGATTCATGTTTTTCTCTCAGAAATAGACACCAGTAATATCCATAGCCAAAATTACAATATCTGAGAGTTGGTGGCAAGATTTCTAAAAGTCATAATTAACTTTGGAGATGTACCTTGGGAATATTTGACAGCTTGATTTGGAGATGGGAAATAGTAAATGCCAGCTGGAAAATCAAACCCAAGGTAAACCATTCAAACCTGGATAAGTATCCAGTGAAATTACAGCACAGCTGGCAACAATCTGCCCCAGCATATGGAAGATGTTCAATATCTTTATCTCCAGTCCCACCCAAATAACCTGCTCTTTGGTGTAGTATAAACATGGACTTTTCCACAAAACCGTCACCATGACAGATTCAGTCTGATCAGATAAAATGCTGCTCATGGGTAATTCATTTCAGTATACTGGATCCTTATCCTTTAATAAGATCAATAAAACTTTCCCCATCTTCTTTGTCTGTACACAGAGAAGGAAGATGTTTCTATCAGAATAAACCTCAATAGTTAACTCAGAGCCTTTAATTAAATGCTAAATGTATATGTATATTGGAGACACACATTGTTTGTACATCTCTGAACGGCACTAAAAGTCAGCACTGGCATCTCCATCACCAGCAGATTATGTCCAACACTCCTCTGTGAAAATGGATATTGAAAGACAGATGAGACCTGCTCATTTCAGTCACCTGAACCTGTACCCTTGTGAGCAGACCTAAGAAGTCAACAAGACTAATGTTAAAGGACAGTGCTTGAATGAAAATAAGCATGCACTTTTCTTGACTTTCTATAACTTCATTGCTGCTGAAGGATATGAAGAGTTTGAACCACGTAGGGATTATTCTACATTGTTTTGAATGATGGTAAATTGAATTACTAACAGGGTATTACATTACCAGCATTGTTTATAGTGCTAAATTTTCAAATGCCCCTGATGCACCAGGCATAGATTGTTACTGAAGGGAAGGAGACCTACAATCATTGGTCTATTCCAGCATAGCAACTCCTTTCTTGAGTGTGCAAAATGAAACATTAATCTAGGATCATATGGCTGAATATTGTGAAAATAAAAGTCAACAAAGGTCAAGCAGTATAATCTGAAGAACAGCAAATGGAAAAAAAAAATCAGTTCACTGTATGAAATTCCACCCAATTTTAACATAGATCATGGCTAAAGATTCTGTCTAAAAAAAGAAATGTGAAAAGCTTCAAAATGTTAGGAGAATCTATCATGGAACGCAATTGAAGGGAGTTACTGGTTGATCTTTGGCATTTAGAGATAATTAATGTTTTTTTCTCTGACGGATCTACCTTTCTTTAGTGAGCTTTTGTTCCCAGGAAAATGTTGAAAACACCATTTTGGTGGCTTTGATCACCAGCTGGTCTATACAGACCTTTATCAATGCCCTGTGGCCATCCATCCCAGAAACAATCCAGGTAGAAGGCAATTGACAGGTTTGACCACTGCATTACTCCAATCATATGCACTGCATTTGTGGAATCATTTGTAGATACATCTCTGTTTTGTCAGTTTACCTAAGCCAAGTTTTCTGAATTGCCAGGTTATATCATGCTATTTTGTGAGTTCCTACAGGTTATATGATAACATTTGCTCTGCTTGAGTAAAAGCTAGTAAAATTGTCCAAAGAAAAATTGAGGGTAGGAACACTTTTTCCCAGGCTTTTCATATTTTGTCATCAAATTGTTCTTGGCTAGTGAAGGTCAGTGCAGAATAATGATCCCACGTTTGGTGAAGAGAGAAAAAACATCCTTTTTGCCTTTAACCACAGCTAAATTTCAACTAGGAGAGATTAATCATCCTAGAAAAATGGCCACCCAGGTAAGGGCTGAATAAAAACTTTTGAAGAAAAGGATTTCCTGTTAGGGTGGACTCGATTTCACTATCCTGGATTTTGCATGTTATTTAATACATGGAATAGTTGAAATCAAGTGGAGAGAGTCGAAATGATCTGTTCCCTGATTTCAGTGAGGTAGATGACCTCTCTGAACTGCTGGTTGCCTATGGAGTAGGACCAGGCTTCGGGCTGAGGCTGAAGTCAAGGCCAGGAATAGCAAACAGTTTTAAACTGAATTCTTAGTCTTCAAACAGTTGGGAGAAAAACCCCTTTTGCTGATTTATTCAAGCTGATGTGCAAGGGAGAAAAATATTTGTATCAGAGATTCAGTCATCCAAGTTCTGAGTCATGTGAGTAGCAACTTATTCATGTTAATTCAATGAATCCATCAGCTTCAAAGACAATGCTCATATGACTCCAGATTTGGAGGATCATGTCTTATTTATGTAATAGCTTGAAGAGTGAGAAAACGAAGAACTGTCTTTTCTAATATTCCCTTCTTGTATAATTTATTTACATTTTTGTAAACATTGATTAGCACAGATGTTTCTAATAAGATTTTCACATCTGATCTGAATACATTTTTTTATTATTTTGCCCTTGAGAAGCTAGAAAAGACGAAAAAAAATTCTCCTCTCCTCAACTTCCTTTAAGGAAAAGGAGGGCGTTTATTTATTGTATGAACAAAAAGAAAATTTATTTGTGGGTTGATCCTGTGTATATTCTTTGGCTGAACCACCTTTTAGTCAGAAACAAAGACATAACTCCAGAAACCAAATCTTAATCAACACATGTACAGCATTACATTACCAAGTTATTTTCATTATGTATGAGATGGAGTACATATTAATACTAACCCTGGGCAAGAGACTTTAAAATAATTTCAGAAATCATGGTGTACATAGGCAGAGTGACAATGAGCTCATTGTCTAGCCTTAAGTATCTTTTAAGAGCCAGCTTAATCAGGAAATGCTAGCAGGCGTTTCCATAAAGAAACAACCCAAGGACCTCTAGTGCAGCACTGCAAATTTCACTCCTACACAGATACAGGCTCACTGTGACAGAGTTCCCTCTGTGACTGGGCTCTAGCAAACACATGGTAAAATGGCCACATTTGGATTCATTTGTGTATTTACAGATTTAAAAAATAGTGAAAACTTTTAAAACCAAATTACTTTTACTTCCTCAGCATTATTAACTCACTAATTTGCAGGATTTTTTTTTTCCTATGGACTGCATTAATCAGAATCAAGGAAAAAAGACCCAAAGGAAGTTATAGCATTTGGGTTTCATTTCTAGAAGAGGACGGAAGTATCTTTTACAGTGTAAAATCTCTTTTCTGTGTCTGAAAATGTATCTGGAATCCAACTAGGCTCAGACACTGAATTGCCATTTTGAGCATTTATTCCTGAAAGGTAAAGAGTAAAACATATTATAATGACCACTACTTAGATTATTAGCCTTTTATTGGAAACATCTGCTTAACTGCAAAAACAGCATTAATTGCAGAGACAGTGGAAAACCTGTTTCAGAACAAGCCTTTAAGCAGTTTTTTGCCACTCATTTGGATAGAAGAACATCCAAGATATGATGAAGTCTGAACCATGGCTCCTCAGGACAGGCAAACTAAAATATCTTTGCCCCTGAGATTAAGTCATATGCACTGAGAGTCAACCAGTAGCTCACATTTGATCCTTAGGGTCTTTGGTGGGGCAACAGAGCATCTTGACTCCGTGTCCAACCCTGGTTAAGGGTTAATTACTCACTCAAATTGGAAGGGACTACATCAACAACAGCAAGCATCAGTTCTCCTCCTTCTACCCCCATGTTACACTGATGCTTGAAATGGGAAAATGGAAATTGAAGTCCATATCAACCCTCTGTGTATAACAAGCTGAAATCACTTCTGGATATAGAAGGAAATGAAGAAGGTTCTCCTGCAGCCAGGGAAAATGTCCTAACCAGTCATCTGATAGAAAATAAAAGTACATTTTCATTGTGCATATTTTATTGATCAGATTGAAGAAGGATAAAAAATACTTGGTGAATTCATACTGAATATTTTTTTTTTCTTTTTTTCTATATTGTAACCACTGTGGAAAAATTAGAAAGGAGATGATACATACGTTTTTTAAATACAAAAATAAAAAAGGTACTGTTACATTAGTTCCAGTACAGTCAAGTCTTACAATGAAGTAGCAGTTTTCACAGAATACTAGGCAGTACAATTCCATCTTCCTCAAAACCCAATTATCAAATTAAAATTAACGTATCTTTCAGATTACAAGGAATTAATTTAGATTAATGAGAATTGATGTAGAGTTTAAGCTTGCTAACTCTTCTGTCTGGCACTGTTCTCATGTACTGTAGAAGGGTCTTGCCAGCTGTTCTGGATTTGCTGAGCAAATTTGCTGAGTAATTGTGAATCCCACTGTTGATGTCCATTTTACCAGGCTGGCATTGACTGTGTGGCCGTGGGACGATGGTGGCATTAATGGCATTGACATCTGTGCACAACAGAGAGCAGTCATGAGCCTACTGAGTGAAAGGGAAAGATGACTTTATGTGAACAGGAACCTGCATTCAAAGACTGTATTTTTCATTTGAAACATTGTGCTATTTCACCAGCTCAGCTCTGAAACACATGCAGTAATGTGTGAAGCCAAAATTCAGCTTGTTTTTGTTTTAGTGGGACACAACTTGTGCAGCAACAGTTTGAAGTTCTTTCTCAAAAATTTGATGATTAGAAGAGCTCACTGAAACAATGTATTTTATATTTTATTACATCATTGTACTTCAATTGCTTCAGGAATATACCAGGCTTCCAGGCTTGCTAAACAGGGTGAAAAAAATGTAACTTAATTATGCAAATGAAGGTAAATACATATTTACTTTTCCTAATTTTAACCAGAGAGAAGCAGCAGTATTTAAAATTTGAAAAGAACTCAAGATGCAAGCCTCAAACTTTAGTGTTAGGGAGCTTTAAAAGGTCTGTCTGCTTCTTAAGAAAGCACATTATTAAGCTTTCTGGTTGTCTTAATATTAGAAGGTAAGAATCACCCTCTGTTCCCATTTGAATGCAATTTTTCATGTTAATAGCCTATTTGGGAAATTTAGTGTCCTGCTTCCCAAGAAGAATGTGGAACTAAGAACAAAAGTCTCTGTATAATAAATACTAGCGAAAATGTGAAAGGCATAGAATTTCATTAGTATTTCTCCAACTTATTATATTAAGAAGGTGAGGTCATGCTCAAAGAAACAACTGTGGTGTCTGTCTTTGCAAAACTATGCTGTTGCCAGAAGTTTTGGCCTAAAGAAGTCACGGAACAGAAACCTGTTAGGAAATAGGGATAAAGAAATTATCTCCTAACATCTGAGAAATACACGCTGTTGAGTCCAAAGCTGGAGAATAAGACATGAGGATAGATTAGTACCAGTGCACTTTGTTGTTTGTTTATTTGATATCCCAAAAGGCACAAGAACTTTTGTTTCTCACAGGGAAGACTCGCTACAGACCAACTACAGTCTAACAGAAAAAACTGGGCAAGATAAATGTGACAATTATTTAGAACTATGCAGTCAGATAAGGAATACGGAAGTCTTTGTCCAGGCTCTAGATTTTCCCATTTTCCATGCATACCGCTTCATTTCTTTTCTTTTAAAGTTTTTACAGCAAGACCTGAAGTCCAACTACAATAATGGAAACAAAATGTTTAGCAATTATTTTAAATTTCACATATGGTGGCAGACCAGTTTATCTTTATGATTGAGGGATGACCACAAAATTCACAAGTGGTGAAGTGCAGAGAAACCATAAGTGCCAATTACACAAGGCTATATCCCTTGAGTGAAAACAAATTGGTTATTCCAACCTCCACACACTGCATGTTTGATTTATATAGTTTCATATTCTCTCTTTATATTTATTATAATAGTTTCAGTACTTTCAATTACCAGTGCTGGCTAGTGTCCTTGGTTGGCACCTGAAATAACTTTGTATCTAACTGATAAAGCATTGACAGGAGAGATTTACAATATTGGTAATAATAAGTATTTGTGCATAGTGCTGTAACTGTTTCACTCTGAAGATCTCAAAGCACTTTACAAATGTTGATTAATTGGGTCCTTTGTGAGATAGAAAAATTTATCTCACACTACTTTACACTGCAAGATTAACAAACAGCATTTGATCCTAGCTACTATAAGGATCTCAGATAAAAGGAGGAAGCAGACGGACTCTGAGATCTAGCTGCTGTAAGAAGACTGATATGGATTTGTGGTTAGAGATGTTTAAGATCCTAGGTCACAACAAAATTTAAGTGACTTTTGTAAGACGGTAGTGTGACTGCAATCACTGTGGAAAGGCTAGAAAGAAGAAGATACATATATTTTTAACATAAAAATACAAAGGTATTATTACGCTATTCCCAGTAAAAGACAGTCATAACCTGTCAATCCTTTAGACTACCACAAAATGAAAGAAGACAGTCATGAATCACAGGACTCAAGGAAGATCTCCTTTAGCCTCTACCTCAACTACCAGGCAAGAAAGACGAATAGAAGTTGAAATACCATGTGGGTGTCTTCCTTCTTCTCAAAGAAAAGCTGGGGCCTTTATGCTTCACGGGGGTCTTTACGCTTCATGAGGCATAAACCAAATTGGAAAATTTTTCGGAGGTCTCAGTTTTGGGATAGTTCAGTTTTCTGCTGAACTCTGAAAAGATCCTTGAAAATATCCCAAATTGGAATGCAAGACTGCTACATGCGACAGTGTATACGTCTGCAAATCTTGTCTGTCACTGGGAAGGAAATACCAAATTACTCCAGTGCTAATGCTCAGCTGCACTGCTTGGAGAACTGCCTGCTGATCCAGGTCAAAATTGTCCAGCACTTCAGGTGATGGAGATTCAGTGCTGGAGAACATTTCTTGACACTTGATAATTTACCAGTACACATGAAACACCTAATACTGAGGAAACCTAAATTACATCTCCTGAATTAACTTGGTGGCTTCACTATGCTGTGTGCTGTGCATGGACTTGTTTTGATACACCTACTCATTCTCCATGAGGACTGCATAGCTGGGCAGATTCTAAGTAAAAATGGTCTTAGGAAAATACTTGGAAAAAATACAATTAAATACTATTTGAGCATAAAGAGAAAACCATTACAGATTTTCACCAAATTTGCCTTTAAAAGAGTAAGATGAACTTTTCTGAATAGTCCTGGTTTTATTTTGGGGTTTTTTTGCCGCCATGAACATCTTGTAAATTAGCATCAAGGGAAACAAGAGAAAAACCATTTTGTATATGGAATACATTCCATTAAATGAGAGTCAACAGAGATACACCAGAGAAGGGATTAAGCTGTTTAAGGGGCATTAAAGATTAAACAAACCCCATGGCAAAATATTAACTGTTTTCCATGTGAGTTTGAATATGAAGTGTACCAAAGCAAAGTCATGTGGCCAGTGCATTGTTTGAAGCATCTCTTGTCATCAGTGAGGTTGCATTAAGTAAGAGACTTTCCTCAGCCAGACATCCTTGCATAGAAATTAGAACTGTGAAAACTTGCCACAGGCCTTAAAGCACGTAGGTGGGAAAATGGGTTAAGTGAGCTGTAGGTGCACTGATACATGTTCTTGTCTCCCTGATGTCAGTGGGACTTTTGCCATTGATCTCAGTGATGCCAGGAGTTGTATCATCTTAATTTGTTTTCTAATTTTTATACAGTTTCCATTAGGCTGGCTGCAGTTCAGGAAAATTATTGAACCAGTGGATGGTTTCTCATATTTTTGCCTTCTTCATTCATCTCAGTAAGACCGTTCTTAATGAAAAATCTTTGCAAACACTTCAGTGCAGAGCAACACTTATTATTAAAGCATATTTGTAAAAGAGAGAAGTATTCCAGCTAGGATAAAAGCCTCTTCTTCCAGAACAGACCTTTACACCTTCCCTTAAAATTTATTCCCCTTCTATACTAGTCCCCAGTCTCACACTCCTGACTGAGAATGCAGTTTTTCTTTAGGAAAGGGAAAGAAAAAAGACTCAAGTTCTCGTTAGAGTTGGGTCGCTTTATAAAGGTTTGGCTGAACTTTGCAAACTTTACCGAAGGGGGAACCCTTTCCCACAATCCATTTCAAGACCAACCCCTTTGATGTCACAGCTGGCTCAAGTAAACTCATTTCCTCCTTCCCTAATGTGTGTCTGATGCAATTTTGGCAAGCCATCTCTCCCTGCTGTTACTGCTGCCTGTTTTGAAAGGAGGCCAAGTGCAATGTTTAATGTGAATGTTTGGTTTGGCCTAATCATCTGTGCTTTGTTTCACTGGTACTCCACATTATATATTTATATACCCAGATCTATCTACAGAGATCTATAGGCATTTCTTTCATTCTTTCTCTCCTCCTTTTCAAATAATTCACACCACATGTTTTCATTTTATTCCTTTGTGGTCTACTCCACCCAGTTCCTAAATCAGTAAATCATCTTCATGCTTCTTCCCACACTGAATGAAAGTAAGTTCTCAATTACAGAGACAGAATTGATTTTTCAAGCCTTTGCGGTAGATGTTGATTAGTTTCTTGGTGAAACTTGAAGGTGCTTGAAAACACTAGAGAAGGGTTTGGAATTGCAAAGTTTGCCCAGTATTATACATACTGCTTTAATGTCAGTGATACTTTGAAGATGTGAGGGGCATGACATAGCACACCAAAATTGTAGGGATCATTTGCTTTACTGACAAGAAGATGTTGATAGCAGGGGGAACTCACCCACTGCAAGAAATTATCTGAACAGCCTCAGAACGGGAGATGTGAGCCTGCAGGGCAATGTGTGTTGAGGGCCATCTGTGGGATTCCCACCTTTTTTGGCCTCCTGGAAAACCTCTTTGTCTCAACACATTTATTGAAATTTGTTTCGGGGATTAAATTTGACTCTAAAGTTAAACCTGTATTAGGAAATCCAACAATATCAGGAGGCATTCCTGTGCCCTGGGGCTTGCTTGCTTATATTGCTGTGCTGTTGGGATGGTCCTGGGTATTGCTCTGGCCCCAATCAACCCAGGGTCTTCCAGACAATTCTGTGTATTGTTCAGGGAACCATAGGGCCAAAGGCCATTCACATTAAACAAAAAGAATACAGTCCTCACTGTTTTAAAAGATAAGGGAGTTTAAGATAATCTTTATTGTTGCTCAATATCTGCGCCAGAGAAGGTGCTGGGAAATGGTGAATTTCCCAACATGGTAACAGCCTAAGAGGCATATTTTTTCCATACGTGGCTTTAAATACTTTCTTTGCAGCTTAAATGCAGGAATGAATGTTTCCCTCTGCATGTAGTTCAGAGAAATGTATCCTCTGTCTCTTCCTCTCCTGTGAAAGCAACTCCAGAGCATCTGAGGTAGGTTGGACTGAATACCAAAACCATTCTAGAGGACCCTTCTCCTCTGCATTGACTGTAGAGAAGCAGCAGGCTCCAGCTCTCAGACTGTAACTCTGGGATCTAAAAGATGTGCTGCAATTGAACTCTTTGGCAAAACGATGAGACAAAAACTAGGGGTGCTCCTGAATATGGATAAATAATATTATAGTAAACCAGTGTGGCAGGTTGACCTTGGACAGCTTGCAGATGCCTGACCAGCTGCTCTCTCAACAGGGTGAGGAAGAAAAAAAATGGAAAAGCCCCTTCATCAAGATAAAGACAGAGAGATCACCTACCACTTACCATCACAGACAAAACAGACTCAATTTGGGAAAATCAGTTTAATCATTGCTAATTAAAATAGGTTTAGATAGTGAGAAAAAAACCCAAACAAAATAATCCACACCTTCTCCCCACACTTTTTCCTGTTGTCAGCTTCCCCTCTTTAGTCCTGACTTACCTCCCCCAGGGGGTGCAGAGGTGGGGAAGGGGCTGTGGTCAGTCCCTCCTAGCCCCTCTCAGCTGCTCCTTCCAGCCCCTATGTCCAGCTACCAGTGCACGGACACATAAATGGGATAAAACCAACACTCAAATGGTCTTACCCAGGAAGGGGAAGGGAACCTTTTAGACTGCTATACTACAGCTTGCTTTTTTCTGGAAGTCAAGTGAGACTTGACCACAAATCCAAGCAAATTTCAATGTCCCACACAACTAATTAGAAACAGGAAGTGCCCACCCTGACTTCAGGGAAATGGGAAGGACTTCCAAGGTTCAGGTCATATACAAGATTCTACCAAAATTGCCAGTCTTTGTTACAAAATTCATGAGCTAGAACCCTAAGTTTAGTAGTTGGGTTTGAATTCTCTTGTCCTATTTTTCCTTTTTGCAAATGGGCACCTTTGAGGAAATGATCACACAGTAGTGCATTATAGAACACGTGCAGACCACAGTCCCAGGCTCTTTTGGATAACAGAAGAGAAACGGGTGAGAAAAGAAGGTGGGAGTCTCAGAGAATTGACAGAAACTTATTCCAGAATTAGATGGTCAGCATGTTTACATGGTGCTAAGTGTTTATTCTTAAAATAAAACATAGTCACGGACCGCTGAATCCCAAAGAACTGTGATAGAGCAAAGCACTACTGTTTTCCTCTGCTCAACCAGCAAAATCCATTTTCTGTTTTCTTTAAAGTTATTCTATTATCTGTTTACACACATATGCATTCACCATCTTCAGTCAGCTTCAGGAGGGGATTAGTGTGGAAGGAAATGTGAACTCAGAGTGAGGTCCTCATCTATGACTGAAGAACATCAGTTCATAAGAGTACACAGAGCAGGAGGAACAAAAAGTCCCAAAGCAATAGTATAATAATAGTCACTTTTATTTGGCTAATTACATCCAGATGATTATTTTTGGTGATTCAATCCTGCCTCTTTGTCTCACTTACTTTTTATCAGTTATATTAAAACTAAAAGAGACAAAACCAATTTTTTTTACTAGAGTCTACAGGAAAAAAAATATTTTAATAAAATCATGGCATTTAATAGGACAATGTCAGTTTTGGTGATTTGAAGTAGAAACAATTATTAAAGAGAATTGGCTTTTTCATTTTAATAAGGTGACTGTTTCTGATTTGTGCACAGAGTATACTTAATGGGTTTTAAATAATTTTAATTTTATTCTGACATTAGGACACCAACTGCAATAGTACAATAGCTATTTTCTTATACTGAAGATTTGGATTTGATGAGATGAATAATACCAAAGAAGAAAGGTTTCCTGAATTAATTTCTATTTGCAGCTGTACCTTAGATTTCAACTTTAATTCAGAAAAAAAAAAAAAATCTGAATTTTGGAATATACTGCAGAATAGATATTTCTGCTTTTGACTAGGCATACTGGGAAGCAGTTCGAAACAGAGTTGTTAATTTATAGCAGATATGCTTAGCACACAGGGCCTGCAGTCATACTGATCACTAGGAGTGACTGGAATGGATATAGATCAAATAAGAATTTATGAATTGGGTAAATGTTCAGAAGATGCGATACCTGACAATTTTAATTACCTTCTGTAGTTCTTATATCTCCTATTAGTCAGTGACTATGTCATCTTTATTGCTTATTAACCATGAGACATTTTAAAGAGGCTTGCTAAAAGCAGAACATATATAAGACTTTGTGATTATGTTACCTATGTTAATGATATTGGCCTCAGACCTGGGTTTGTGACACAGAAGTTGGTGCACAAATGTGGTCTCCTTATGGTGTGAGGAAGAAAATTACAATGATGTCATTCTTGTGCTGAAATCAGTCTTATTTGTTGTTCATAGACTCTGATCACAACCTGCGAAACAGAGTTAAATATATGTGTTTGAAAGAATTTACGGTTTTCTAATGAATTATATTATAGATACAAGAATAAGCTCTCCAAATTAAAATAAAAAACCCAAAACCAACCAAACAAAAAATCCCCCCAAAAACCAAAACCAACCAACCAAAAAACAAACAAACAAAAAACCACAAACCAAACCAACCAACCAACCAAAAACAAAAACAAAACAAACTCACACAAAATGGAAGTTTAGAGAGATTCAAACTTGGTGAAGCCATGTGTTCTTCAAAGAACTTGAGCACCACAATTAAACAGAGGAAAACAGAAGTAGCACCAAAGTTCCTGAGACTAACTGCAAATGTGATGGAAAAAAAGTAAAAAAAAAAAATAAGAAAAGACAAAAATTAGGTCAAATGGTAAATGAATACGGCACAATATTTTGTAGTGTGTTACTGTGAGAGGATGGAATAATGTTGGCATGATCCTTCACAGAGAGGGAAAATAATTGGTAGATGGAACTGAAAGAACTTAAGCCCTGTCTTCGTAAATTCTGATTATGGCACTGGATTCACTTGCTGGGCTGATTATATGTGAGTTGGGTACCTCTTATCCATGCCTTAAGAAAATTCTTCCTAGCATACTCAGGTGTCTGGCGAAAGAGATTTCCAAGGAGAACTCAAGAAAGTTGAAAACAATTTCATATTGTTTTGTGAAGAATTAATAATACTTTAGACCTACCCACTTTTCCCTTGCATCAGGAAAGAAATAAATTATTACTGTTGCTCAGTAGGAATGGTGCAAAAAGTTACTGTCTTAAATCACCGAGGAGATGACTTAGGTTTGGCAATAGAAAATGAATTATAACAGTAAGGAAAGTTAAGTTCTCAATTAGGTTGTCTAGGGAAATGTTGAAGCTTGCACCACGAGGAAGTTTTAAATACAGGAGATAAAAATCATGAGCTATTCAGGAACAGTTAATCTGGCATTTAGAATACACCTGGCTGCATGATTTATAATAACTTTTTGTCTCTACACTTGGTCAAAATGTTTTATTTTGTATACTGCTGAGGAACTGTCAGGATACAGATTTGCTCTACCTTTTCTAAAACGTATATTCCTATGCACATATATAGAAATAGTACTGGGGGGAAATTTACCAGAATAATGCTCTTTCCACATACACATACACATCTATATATATGTTTCCATATATATGGAAATAGCAATATCATGACACAGTAATATATTAACATGGAAATGGAAGATACTTTAACCTACAAGAGGAAAATTTAGCAGGGCTTTCATGATATACATGACTTCTAATAACTCAGTTATTGAACTTAAACAGCTTAGTTTATCTCAGCTATCAGACACAGCTTTCCTAATTTTATCAACTTTCTTTACTTTTAACTTAAATATAAGGTGATTCTTTTTAAAAATAGCACTCTGACAAATTTACTTTTTCTTTTAAACTTCTGTAAGATGGAAACTCCCACCCTTTGCAGTGACTGAAGCCCTATTGCGTACAAAAGCTAAGAACATGAAAATCTGCAGTAGCAGCAAGAAATTCACACTGGTACTGAGGAGAAGACTTGATAATTTTGTACCTTTGTCACAGGTGGATAAATTAATTTGCAAAACCTAGAAATGATCTAAATTTTCATCACTTTAAATTGTAGTCAGATTGGGTCTTTCAGTAATAAGTTCTAGCAAATTTCAGACTCCGCATTCACCAGAAACTTTGAATCACCTAGAATTAGGTGATTATGCAGAACTAGCATCATGTCTGAGCACCACCTTGTATTGCTGCAATGAAATAAGGGAATTGCAAAATTCTGCATGAAAATAATTTTTGATACTAACAGACAGTGGAGTAAAACTATAAAGAGAAAACCTGAAATATGATTTAGGTAACAAAAGTATGATCTAGGCAAGTTGTAGCCACTAACTTCAGGAAATCCACCTCCAATGATGCCAGTCCACTACAGCCTCTGCACCTGTGCTGTAGAGCAGTATCCAGCTGTGAGCTGAGCTGAGCACTACAATGTCCAAGCATGGTCCTTCCTGTGAGCACCCATATCTGCCTCCACTCTCTTGTCCTTCAAGTGGGAGAGCTGGATCCAAAGCTATTGTTGGAGCTGAGTACCAGTTCTTTTCAGCACAGAGTTTACAACCTGCCTATGCTCTTCACTCCACAAGAATTCCTACAGATCCACAACTGCTCAGCTTCCTGAGCTCACTGCCATGTTACAATGCACTTTATAGATGTCTGCTGTGTTTTCCAAGCTGTAGCCCAGATTCTGCCAATATCTGGCTGCATGTCTCGGGGAAACCGAACATCTCTGTATCTATTCCTTTATCTTTTGCAAATAACAGCACAGAAAGAACTCACCCACTTCACAGCACTGTTGTGAGACTGAAGTCATTGTTGCATTATGACTTTGAAGAGGCAAATGATAAGCATTATTATTTGATCATCACTCTTGAGCTATGAAGAAAAAAAAAAAGAAAAAAACCAACGCTTCTGCAGTCAGGTTGCTCAAAAGAAGAGATAAATGCTGTGATGAAAGAAAGGCCCTGCATGCAGATGTGAAATTGCTCTTGAAACCTGTATGATCTCCCCACCTGCACATCTCTCTCCACCTGCTCAGTAGCCCCTGCTGTCACCAAACAGAAAACATTTGGCTTTTTTGCCAGTGCAACAAAGGGAAACAGTGTACACTAAATATTCTCAACCCCTCCTCCACATCTGTCCTTACCATCTCTGATATGCAGACTGTGTAAGTCCCTCTGGAACATTTTTCTAACCTCCTGAATTGGTGTTGTAAGAAACTCTATGGAATACATCATCTTGTGAATCTTCTTAGTACATTGAAAGGGGGCAGCAACATCAACATTTTCATTATTACTGTGAAAGCAAAATGAATCTCTACTCATTTTCAACAGGATTCGGACAAAGCAGAAAGCAAATATCCAGCAGGCTGGAGATTTACTGTCAAGTGATCACTCTTATGGCTGCTGCTCTGGTCAGACTTACTAAGTTGTAAGAACATTTTGATCCATCAGTATTAAGAAAGTAGTGACCAAAGAAACAGAAAGATAGCCATATGTTCCTCAGGGAGTACACCTGCTTGGGCTGAGAGTGCCAAGGACTACCACTATATTGACATTTTGGCCTACTGCGAGGCACAGTGAAGAGGGTAAAGCCTTTCTTTGGCCAAGTACTTCAAAAAGAGGACTATCTTTCGTCACATCTGCAGTGCATTGTTCTGTATTAACAGTGTGGGAATATATCACCAGGACCAGGGAAATAGATCCATGGAAAAGCAGTAATGGTGCCTGAGCTCCAGTACTGTTAAATCATGCCCTCAGCTGTCTCCCTCTTATGTGGTTATAACTTGATTAGTCCTCCATCATCAGAGAGCCTTTTAAGGTAGACAAGACTTTAATTGGTGAGACAAAACATTTGTGTTACCTCATCTCAGAAGACTAGAACAAAACCCCACTAGTTTTTTCTTCCTTTACAAGCCATAATTTATAAGGGTTCAGCAATGAAATAAAGAAATGTATCTTCACCTATGAGTTTGGGAGGTAAGAAGTTAAGGTTCTTTCTAGTATTTGTAACTGTAAGATTAACTCAGTAATCTGGTCTCTTATCTAGCTCCTACCTGCCATGCCTACCTCTTCTTGTACATGGGAGTAGTCAATAGCACTTCTCTAATTGAAATCAGCCTGCTGACTGAGTCCACCCGTGGATACAGAAGCTGGACTGTAATAATTTGTTCTGAAGTGAATTAATCTCCTGGGAGTGAGGCAGACCTAATTACCCACCTCAGTGAAAAGTCTGGATTTGCTATTGCTGCTTGTGGGCCCAGCTGGAGGAAAAGGCCCAGCATACCATTTAACTAATCTCTTCCTGAAGTGTTTGAAACATGCCTAACACTGCATCTTGTGCAATTGGTTTTAGCAGCTCCACTAACAGGGTAGAGGCTCTCTTTCAATCACACAACATTAAAAGAATCTGGGCCTCGCATCTGGCTCAGGGCAACGGCCTGAAAGTCTCCAGAACTTATGAGTAACCCCAGGCTTACAAATGGCATTTAGACCATGTGTTTTACAATTACAAGTCAGCATTTATGTGGGCCACAGCTATTTTGCTAGAAAGAAGAGTCTCTGCCAATGGCAAACTGAGACCATAAATATTTCCCTTGAATGAATGGTGTATCAGCATATCTTTTCATCTTTGGTCAAGTGATGTATTCTGCAGGATAAAACACAAGGAGCTTGCAGCCAGTGCATTGTTAGCTGGGCTATTTTTCATGAAAGGCTCACTTTTTCATGAATTTTCTTCCTTATTTGTCCAGTATAGGCTGCTGAGCACTCTGAAGATAAATTGATAATGTTAAAAAAGAGTATCAAATCTAGTTTCCTAAGTGTAAAATGAGAAGTCAGATGCAAAAGCCAGTTAATGGCAGGCAATCCAGGAAATAAAACCAATAGCTCTTGTATGAGCTACCCCACATCTTTTAGAAAATATTTTCTTGACATAAAGAGCCCAAATTTGAACTTTAGAAGAAACTCTTGTAAACCCAATGCCTTTAAAGGTGCAGTAATGGTAAAAATGGTATCAAATGTCTCATACGTTATAATGTATAATTCTTCATGCAAATATGAAATCCATGCAGGATTTATTTGCCCTTTGTGGACTGTGAGACTCATATCATTAAACACCTCACACAGTTTCAATACTTTTAGCCTGATCTCAGTTCAACAAATTGAGGACACCTAATTTTGCAACATAATATGGTATTTCAAATGGAGGAGATGCAGGTGGAAGTGAAGCAGCACATCTGACAATTCCTTACCTGCACTGACTTTAGCTAGACTCTGGGAAGTTTCCTGTAGAAGAGGAACTTTTTCGTTACAAGCCTCCAGAATCAACAGACAGTAAAAAAGTAGTAGTTTTGTTGATGAAATTGGAGCCTAGATGATGTTGGGCAATGTGTACAGTAGCATCAGAAGCAGTGACAGATGTCAGCCAGGCAGTGCATCATGGATGTGCTCGTCCAAGTATAGATGAACCTTTTTTACTGTAGTTCTTCATGGATGAACTGACAGCAAGCAAACCAGTTTTGGAATTACATGGTAATTCAGCCCACATTTTCTGCTGCAATTTCCCCAGTTGTGAAATTGCCCTTTATTCTCCTTTTGAGGTTCAAGATCTCACAACTTCCCTGTTAGAAACAGGAACTCTGTGTGTGAATGGAAATCAGAGACGTGTGTCCTGCTGTGTCCATGCAGATGCTTCAGCTGAAAGCAGAGAGCAACAAGATGCCTAATAGGAGGCAGCTTGCAAGGTAAGGAAAAAGGAAGCAGAAGGAAGAGAGTCTGAAGAGTTCTTTAAGTGATTGGCTTAACTAAGTATGGTCCCATTAGCCAGAGGCACTACTGAACCTAAAGGCTAGAAACTCCCTGAGACCACTGTATGCCGCTTCTGGTGCTGGAGTTCCTTCTCTATGTTTTGCCACAATGACCAGCTTTTGTGGGGATAGTAATATTATTTCCCTTAATGAGAACTTGCAAAACATCCACAGAAGAAGGCATTGAACCACAAACAGGACTAGTGGGTTCTTTATATTGAGCTCAGGATCAGCAAGTGTCATAGTGATACAACAGGCTTAGTTATCAGTAATAAGTTTTTCCTTCCCCAACAGACATGTCTGTGAAATCAGTCTTTTATATTTCCCTTAGTATACAAATACTGCTTTTGCATCTGTGTCTTATATAGTTTGCTTTACTTGGCTGTATGCAAATCAAACCTTGGCCACCTTTTGTGCCAGCTCTCATTTCACAGTCTGCTTTCCCATGTGCATTTATGTGACTCCAGGTATCAGACAAAAGTCATTGGTTTTAATATTTTACTTTATCAATAGAAAGATGACATCCCTTGTCACATGAGAATGTCGTCATTTGTTCTGGATTGCTTTATTGCTGTGTCAACACTCAGGCATCTGAAATAAGCTTTAAATGCCTTATTTATGAACCTGGAGAGACTGACTTCAAATTTTAGGTTGGAGGTAGAAGTCTCAAGGCTATAGGGCTTTGTCCAAGGTGAGTCAAGACATGACTTCATTGATCAGTCTAGGAGTCCCAATCCTTAAAACAGGACCCATAGGGCTGAGGACTGAAAAAGATCTTTGTTTCTATTAAGAGCGTCCTCGTAAGTCAGGAAATGGCAGAAGAAGGCATCCCAGAGGGTAACTATTGGTAGCTTACACCCGGCTGATAGAGTTCATTCAACAAATATGAGGACAGAGACATAAATCCAGGGCAGGACACTTTTTAGAATACAGGCATTATCTGAAAAAGCAGTGTTTCGAATTTTACCCTAAATTATGATGGTTAGATCTTGTTAAGTTCACTGAAAGGGCTTCATTTTATTGAGGCCACAGTGATACCCTAGTTCTGTCCTCTTTATGCCAGTTCACAAAAGTGCTATGAATTTACAGAGACTGTCAAAACACAGGCAGACAATCTTGTACATATCCCAAGATTATTACTGCCTCTCCAGCCTCCTTCTCCTACACACAGAGACACTTCTCTGGACACATCCCTAGTATTTCCGAGAAGCTATTCAAATATCATTAACAAAATGATCTTTTAAAGCAAAAATGGGTATTAATTTTCTTCATGTAAGAATATATTGTCCTAATAAACAGATCTTAATCACACTATTAGACACAGTTGCAACACAAGTGATAGAAATGAACCAAAAAAATTATCATTTATTTTCTCTGGCTTCAGGGGAAATTGGTTGTATGCTTTGGAAATAAATCCCTCACTGTGCTGAAACTTGAACATTAGTCAGAGGAGACCATGGAAGAAAAAGCCAAAGTTTTATTGTGGCTTCCCTCTGTTGAAGCCTTTCCAGAATTTAAGTAAAATAAAAGCATACGGCAGTATTCTGGCAAAAAAAAAAAAAAAAAAAAAAAAAAAAAAAAAAAAAAAAAAAAAAAAAAAAAGTGAAATAATAGAAATGCAAATAACACAACTATGACTAAAAACATGAGAGAGCTGACAGAGTTGCTGTTTAGAGGGTAAGCATATTTGCGATGAAAGAAAAATTATCCTCTATGATTTCCAGCTAAAAATAACCTAAATTATCAAGGCTGATGATAAAAACAAAATCTAGTATTAAATAAGTACCTGAACAGAAAATTAGAGCTCTTCTGGGGAAAAAAAAACCCACAGAAAATCCTTTACATCCTTTTGCAAACACATACATATTAAAGTCTGATTTTATCAGAGTGAGGCAAATATTAGCTGAGATAGAATCAAAAGCGTCTATCAGTGTCGCTGCTCAAGTATTAAAAACTAGTGCTACAGCAATTCATAAAATAATTACACAGATGCAGAAATATTAAAAGATTGAGGGAGACGTAAATAGGGCATATTGCTATCACAGTTATTTCAATAATAGATTTTTAAGTAAGATATTCTAAAACAAAAAACATAGATAGGAACCCAAGAAGATATAGATGTGGATTTTAAGAAACAACAATAAATACTTTATGTTGATTCAGAAAGGATTATTTGATCCAAGCACTTTGGCCAGTGCTTTCTTTCCCTAGTAAAATCTTCCCCCCTCACAAAAAAGAAAAAGAAAACTCCAATAAAAAAAGAAAAATAGTATTAAATTCAAAACCAATAAAAGCAAGGTATGAAAACAAAGTTCTGAAATGAAAAGTTAAAAGGTGATTAAAAATTCTGAATAGAAATAAGTAATTATCTTGAAGGGCCATTCTCTATCCCCTGTTTCCACAGTTCATTTCTTCTCCTTTTTTGTGGCAGAAACCACTCACCATTTCCTAATTGCTTCAGTGACCTCCAGAAACTACATTTTTTTTTCAATTTACTATTCAGCAAAAAGATACCACCAAACTAATTATAAAAGCATTTACTAATGTCAACTTCATTGTTTCATTAAATCATTTTAAATTGGAAGGCCTTTGTGGCAGAGACCATTTCTAACACAGAGAGCTGAGTTCCCAAGATCAGGATGGCATCCAAGGATCCCACTTTGGAGACCTTGCATATGGCTGCATACATGGGAGAAATACAGTCACACTCACTTTCCCTGTGGGATTCCTCCATCAACCTTGAAAGAAGCTTTGCTTGTGATTTAACTTTCTTCCTAATGACCTCTTTCTGGTGTAGGCAGGAGCACTGGGATAAAAGATTTGAATTTAGTCTTGCCCTTTCCAATCACACACTAATAATTTCTTAGTTATCTTTGGTTGTACCCACTGAGTTTCTGAGACACGGCTGTGCATCCACCCGTCGCCCCAAAGCAGACAGCAACTTGTTGCTGCTTAAGCACCCCTGTGTTGTGGTTAAACACAACAGCAGAATGTTTTTTGGTGGCATTTGGAAAACTGGCTAAGTAAGAGCTGAGAAAGAGAGGGGAGAGAGTCCTCTGCTTCCCTAGTCCTTATCTCTGCTGGAGGGTGGGGCTGTGTTTTATATATTTTAAACAATCTGGCTGCAGCTGTGAAACTGGTGATAGAAATGCTTATCAAAGCGACTTGAAAATGCTTGCAATTTGTGCAAGTCTCCCCCAGGAGAGGTGGGGGAGGAAGGAATTCCATGGTAATCCATGCTATAGAAAATGCTCGAATGTATGTAATGCTGATTATTACCACCTGCTCAGCCTCTTCTATGTTACAACCCTCTTGAGGGAATCATACTTTAGGGCCTTGTCAAAAAATGTCAACTTTATTTTTTTCACCAGATGCAATAACTTTCCTTGAAGACCGCCTGCTTTGGATCCCACGTGAAAATACCATTAAGCCTTCAGAGAACGGGTTTGGGGATGGCAATCGATTTGGGACTGGTTTACGGCTGTTGCAGAGCTCTGCAAGGCCCATTGCACACCCTGCCCCTTACTGAAAAGGCAAGGCTGCGGGAAATTCTTTCGATGCCATTCCTTCTTTATTAAATAAAGTACAAATAAGAAGCACTTGATTTGACTGTGTATGATTTCTTTTAATTACAGCCCTGAAGCCATCCTTTTCCCAGAGGCTAAGTCTGTTAGATAATCTTGAACAATGTGTGTATGCATTACAAAACCGGCAATTCAACCCCTTTTTGACTACGGTTACGTGTCACAAATGAGTTGACAGCAGGCATTAGGAGGTGCCTCCCGTGAGCCAGGAACAAGGATGTTAGACATTTGTACATAAAGAACTCAGGCAAGCTTTTTCTGACCTCGGTAGCTTGCAAACAAAGAGAATGTGTTACCAGGATTTCCACACCTATAAAAAGTCCTTTCACCTTTGTACTTTAAAATGATGCTGTCAGTGATATTCACAGTGGAAATTGTTCCTCTGTAACCCATTGTTCTCCTTTATTTTCTTGCTTGGTAGTTCATTTTGCTTTCTGTAGCTGTTCAAGGAAAGCAAATTTAGAGAAGTAGGATGTGTCTGTTTAAAGTATTTCAAGGGGTAGCCAACTGCCAAAGAACAGATCAGACACGAGCATCTCTGGCGTTTGCTTGTCTGTCTCCAGCACATTGCATGTTGTTGTTGATCCGTGCTTCAGACCGGCCCCTTGCAAGGTTTTAGTTCTTTGGCTGGTTAATAATTAATGTTACAAGCATTTGAAATGAGGGTCAGGGTGCGGTCATTGCTGGTAACTAATTGGGTTTTGTTCAGGCTTGTGGTGAGTTCACAGTGGTGAGCTTTGAACAGTCCTTTCCTTTGAGCCTGGAGGAGGCAACTGCAAGTGGAAGGCTTAGATCAACATACTTGGGGTCCTGAGGCTCAAATCCTGACATTGATGATAACTCTCTGTGTGGCCTGAAGCATATATCCTACTGTCTCAGGCTCATGCACATGAAAATCCAGCAGGTTTTGATTATTTTCTTTTGTATTTTGTGTGACCAGTTATATCATGACCTTCTCAGGTCTCACATGCAGACCTTGAAGTTAATTTTGGCACCTTATGCACTGTTGTAATTAAATAACAAATGGAAAGACAAAACTCATAAACTTTGAGACAGTTGAACAAATTCTTCCATCTGTAACCGGGCAGGGCACTTTTTGGCTTTCTCTTCAGTCTTGAGGGCCAATGCGATTTCTGTAAACTGTAATAAAAACATTTGTCAAGACAGTTACATCTTTTTGACAGATGGAGAGGAGGAAAACTAATTTCTGTATGAATGAGACACGTAAAATGTCTTGATAGAGCCATAATTGTCAACAAGCTGATACTGAGTTATTATGCTCATCTCTATGGTAGAAGGTGGAAATTGAGTCTATGATGTGCTACTGGTCACTGATCCAGTCTCAAATAATAATAATTCTGTATTAGCTTCTGCTAATTATGAAGTTTTACCAGTGAAATCAGGTGAAATTTGGTGGGTAATACTGAAAAGGTTTAAAACATTCAATGAATTCGGTTGTAGTCAAAGCTTGTCAAAGTCCCTCCGTGCATCTACAGAAGAGTTTTGTGTGTCTTCTAGGGCTACCCACAAATACGTGGGAGAAATTTGAATGCGTAGTCCATTTTTTTCTCCATCACCACCCTGTACTCTTAGATCAAGGGTAGTTGCCATTTGACAATAAGTCTTTCCTTTTTTATCAGGAATTCTGTAAACTCTGACACTTCTGTACAGGTTTTATTGATAAGTTTTTCAATTTCGATCCGTTGTCTGCAGTGTTGCCAGTTCTTTTCAGAAAGGAAAAAAATTAAAAAGGAAAATTATTGCTCCTACGTCTGACTTTTTATATTACTAGATAACTACCAGAATCCTGATTTTCCTGAACGCAAAACACAGTCAGAGTCTGACGCAAGTGTTTGCTGGGTTGGCTGTCAGGGGTTGTCTCTGCTCTTTGATAAAAGAAAGAAGGATACACTGTGTTTTTCAGCTGTTGAAAGAAGTGGGGGAAATTTAATTCAATCCCTCTCATTGGGCAACTCTGTGATCATCCCAAATGGTTTGTGGCTAAGTTGCTGTGGGAATTACTGGAATTCTCTGTGAGTCTGGTGCCAAACTGAATGTATTTGCTCCCCTCGACAAAACAGGGAAAGAACTTTTCAACTGAGAATCCATCAGAAGAGGATTCTGTAGTTTTGAGAAAAAGAAGAGAAAAATAGACATCACTCGGAAGAAATCAGAGAGACATTTTCAGGGTAACGGTGCAAGCACAGTCCCACATGATCAAGTCCAAGGCCATTCCACTCAGTGCTGGAACAGGAGACCATCACATATAGGAAAGTTAACTTGGCAAAAAAATTGATCCTGTGGATATGGCATGATAGGAAATGGATGTTTGTAGTGTATGAACTCTTTGTTGGTGATCCAGCACACTTTCAGTCTTAGGCTATAGATACCCAAATAAAGACTTTGAATATCTGTATAATTTCATTTTATTCACTGTAGAGGGATTGAAGAATAATCTTGTGGTTATAGCACAGACCTGGAAGAAAGGAGATCTGGGCTGAAGCCAGACCACAATTGAAAACTTCAGAAAATAATTCCGAGTACTTACATCAGGCATCCAGAAACAAAAGTATCCCAAATTAACTATCTCTTTTCTAACTGCTTTCTTAACTACTTTTTAACTCCATTTTTCCCCTCTCCCCCATAAATTAGTTTAGTAGTAAAAAGGATAATTTTGTACCTTTTTCAAAATTGTTTCTCTATGGAAAGGAGGTTATAATACTCTCAACATACTACCCTATAATAAAACTAAATCATTTGCTCCTTGTTTGTTATCCATTGCAACTGTCAGGTATGCTGGGATGCAGGAGGAACTGCCAAACCAAATGCATCTTTTCCCAATAGAATATTTTATAAAAATACTTTGAAGTATTTGGAATAAATATTTTCTTCAACTTTCAGATTTTTGAACATTTCTACTCACACAAAAATCTTCTCTATTTGATGTTAGTTTTAACCTTATTAAGGTAACTTGGTCTTGCTGTTGTAATGCCTTGGCTTCTGCCACATTACAAATGTTGAATGTTAAGTAGAATTGATGGGGGCTATTCTTACTAATTGCCACTTGTGAAAAGATAATTATATTCTCTGTCTTGGATAATATACTGTGGCATTTGGGACTAGCTAGGCATGACCTACCTGACCTTTCCTGTAGTCAGTTTTGGAATGAATGGTGTGGAAAACAAAAGCTAGTTGAGACTAGAAAAAGTGACTGCAGGTCTTCAACCTACCGTAATTCATTTGAAGGAAATATGTTTAAAGTTAACTTAATCAATAAAAGTGATGGTCTGTGTTGCCAGGAGTAACCAGGAGATGTTAGCATCAAAAGCAATTTTATTTTATTTTGTGGTATAGTTTCAATATCTTTTTGAAATCCAAATATATGAAATTTGTATGCCCATCTTGCACAAAATTTTTATCCATAAAATAGTACTAAGGAAAGAAATTGATACCAACCTGCACTGCATCCTGATAAAGAAGGACTCAGAGCAGGGAAAAAACTTTTTTTTTACAGAATAGCTTTCTGGTGAAAAACGACACTTCATGAAAGCTAAAATATCCCCTCAATGCTGTGGACTGTTTTTCCCAGCTCTAGGATGTATCTGCAATCTTAGATGAACTGATGCAGAGTTTCAGGCCCTCACTATTAACAGTAGTCATTCCAGTTCAAGTCCCCTCTTGTTTTCTGGAATATCTGTGAGCCTGGTCTCCCACATCAAATAAAAGTACCTATTACCAAGTCTTCCTGGAGCTTTCCATTCATTTGCTTCCTCCTAGAAGTTCTGGAAAGCTTTGCTTTCCTTCTTTATAGCAATGAAATTGCATTTGAAGCTTGGATATGTTTTATGAAACAGAAGTGATGTTTTCTGCTTTGAATGTTCTTGTTCTACTTCCAAGGCACCCTGTCACTTCTGCATCCTTCATTGTGACTTTTGAAGTCTAAAGGTCCTTAGTGCTCCTTCTATAAACTAGGGATAATTCAGTGCCCGATTTCTAAACTGGAGAGAGCTCCCCTTCCTTTCATCTCGTTTTTATTTGACCTGTTGTTGTTTTCTTTCTTTGTTTTGTTTTGTTTTTTTTTTTCTTAATGTTTTTTACACTTGCTAGCATTGTGCAATGCTTATAAGTGAGAATCTGATCTTTGACAACCCTTATTCTATTATTGTAATGCAAATAATTAACAAGATACAGAAAACATTATTATAGAACTGCAGGGGAGCACAAACAAGAACTAAATAAAAAAAATTACTAGATACTTATTACCATATCTTCACACCATTTTTAAAGTACTGTAGGAGGAAGAAAGATAAAGAGAATTTTTAATTCATCCACTGGGCTTTTGTTGTAGAAATTGGCACTTTTCTCAGAGCCTTGCAACTTTATGGTCTATTTACTTTTGATTAATTTCTGCACTGTTCAACTTGTTGCTCTAATGTTTTGTTATTAGACTTCAGGCAAAATTTCACTTCTTACACTTCAGCAAATTAGCCCTGTTTAAGTCTTGCTTTCATTAAAGCTGTGCAGATCTACTACTACTGCTTTTCTTTACCTCTCCCAGAAATCCTCACTGACGATTAGCATATGCCTATTTTGTATTTTTGCTAAACCAGTAAAAATCCATAAAGGTCTACAATGAAGGAAACTCAAAATGTTGCCTTTTGAAGTCAGAATGAGCTAGTATCTTCTGACAGACAGTTTTTGACAGGATCCTGACATCTCCCCATATGCAATTAAACAGTTCTAGGTTTCATCCCTTCGAAAACCATCAAATTCCTGCAAACCAAGCTAGCCAAAGACATGAGTCAGCAATTTCTTAATTTGCTTTGCTTCTATTGCTCCTTCTAGAGCAATGACTATTTCCAGCTGTGCCTTGCTCGCCTCTCAGTTAGATGTGGGTGGCAACATGCACCAGTGCTGACTGGTTTATGGGCCCAAGCCAACGCTGAAAGAAACCACTTCAAAAGATGATACCACAACAACTAAGTGATATCAGATGGACATTGACTCAAATTTTGTCTATTTCGAAATAGTTCCCAAAAATGCTACCCTTTTTCAGGTCTAAGTGTGGTGTTCTTTTTTATGCCTAAATTGGGTAATTATGGGGGACATGTGTCTCCCAGCTATATTCAACCAAAGGCCTTTCTTGCCTTTATTTTAACAGAACAAGAATATGTGAGCAGCCCAAGGCCCTGATCCCCTGGGTGCTGAATACTCTATGTTCACTGTCATATTGACATGAGAGAAGGGAATGATGCCTGCCAGGATCCAGCTCTGAAGGTGTGTGCACTATGGACAAGATCGTTGTGTTGAGCCCTGCAGACTCTCAGTGAATATGGACAATAGTAACGAGTCATATAAGCCAGACAAAAAATTCCCACTGATGTCAAAGGCTGAGTAAAATCTTGAACTGTTATCCAACCAATTTGTCTCCTCTTTATTTTGGCTTAAGAAAACTCATATCCTAGGATGCACAGCTAAAGTGACATAACAGCTTCAGTGAGCAAAAAAACCTGCTTTGAAGCCTCTTTAGTGTCTTCCAAGTCCTCAGGCTGTTAGAAAGGGCATTCTGGGAAAGGATTAGTTGCAAGAATTGGACTAATTGCCTTGGCACCAAAACATCAAGCTACTTGTCCCTGGCCAAATATATGAAGAAGACAGGAAGCAGTTTGGCACACTGACTTCCAGTTTTGCAAAGGTGTTTCTCTGCCTGCCTGAGCTCTTTGTTGTTTTTCAAGGGAGAGACAGTATTTTTCACATAAACTTCCAAATGTTCCCTGTTGACTTTCTGGTGCCAGGCATTTATCTCTCCGTAGATGGTGTAAACAGAACTTAGATGCCTTTTTCAGTCATTTGAATTTTACTTCCCCATCCTGTAGCTCCAAATATCACGAAATCTATACCCTCATATCATAAAGTCTAACATCCATTCCCCTTTTGTATCCCACCTCCCATCTTTGGCCATCCTGCATGTATTTTTGTATTAGGGAAAGGCACAAGGTCTTTGGGAGAAGAACAAAGTAAGTGACACTTAATAACCTTCACATGTTTTATGAACAGTAGAATGAATTGGAAATAAAATCACTAGTAACTGGCTCAATAGGAATGAGATACAGAGGGAAAGAAAAAGCATTAAGGTTAAGAGCAAAGAGGAGAGCATAAGACTTGAGAGAAACAGCAAAGAAAATAAAAACCACAGAAAGACAGGCAAACAGAATGAAAAAAAAGTAGGTAATAAGGAGAATCATAAAACTATATGCATAAAATGAGGCAAAACCAGGCTAAGGAATAAATGTCACAACTGAGCCTAAGCTGGGCTCTTTAGAAATCTTGCCCCCTGCTCTAGATGCGCATAAATTTAGCTCTGAGCTCTCTCAATAGTTTGACCTCACTTGTCTGAAGTGAAACACTTTCCTAATACTATAGACTACTTCATAGAGCTAGATGCAAGACCATTTATTGGAATATTTGTGACTTTTCCCTTTGCCCACTCTCTTTATTTCTGAACTTTAGAACAATGACAAACTCACATTTTAGCAGCATCTGCACAAAATCCCAGTGTTGACTGAATCAAACTGATCTGAAAATCTCATATGTCATTTTAGCTCTTTCAGCAGGTAACTAATGCATTTCAAAGTATGATTTTTAATATGCTTGAGTCATACTCAGAACATGATGAGTGTTTATATCTTTCGTTTCCAAGTGCATGAGAATATAAGCAAAGAGTGCATGAGAATATAAGCTGCTTTGCTGTGCTCCTCTGTGCCCACTAAAAGTGCTGCTGTAATTTATAGCCCTCCTTGTTTGTGTCTCCTCACAGTAACCTCAGCACTGCCATCTTCGAAAGTGATGTATGTGAATCAATTACTAACTGAGGTTACTAGGATAGCAACACCTGACAAAATGCTAGGGAGGTGAGTGTCTTGAGACCTGACCAGAGAGCAAATAAAATAAAATGTATTACAGAGGGAAGAAGCAACTAAAAAAAGTAAATGGAAAGAAATAAGGCAGTTTAATAGCCTGGATTAGGACCAGTCTTTAGCCTTTCACTGCGAACTTGCAGAGTTAACCAATAATTATGTAAAATTCCTCCTATAAAACTGATGCTGACAATTGCTTGGACCTGAGTGATGATTGATTTTGTTACATGGCACTTTGGTGGGCTTTAATTCCAGAGTTCATTTTCTTTCAGCAGCACATTTCAGTGATGGCCTAAATTCAGGTATTCTGAAGTCCTAGTAGTCAGCCCCAAAGATTTCACAGCTTTTACCCTTTGCAAAAAACAAAAAAAAAGGATTCCATCATAGTTTACTCATCTCCTTGGTCTCCATTTTAAAATGGAAGAATAGGGAACATCTGGACAAATATCTTGGCATCTTTTTGTTGTGATGACTCAAACTAAAGTTTGAGTTTCAACAATGCCTTATAGCATCCAGTCACAAGACACAGAGTGACTTTAGGTCACTTAGAACTGAAAGATTTTGGAAAATTCCATACAAATGAGGCCCAGACATATAAGTCTTAGAAGTAATTGTGGTGTTTCTTTCCACTTAGCTTTGAATTAACATTTGTTTGAAATAAAAAGGAGTTTTATTTTTCCCCCTAACCCTGTTGCTTTTTTCCCTGAGTTTTGAAGATATTTTCTTTTTTTTTTTTTTTTTTTTTTTTTTTTTTTTTAAAATATCATTTTTTGTGTTTTTTTTTTTTTTTTTTTTTTTTTTGCATTTAAGATACTAGATTCTGACTGTTTATGATTTTGCAAGAGGGTAGTATTGCTTCTTTTGACTTGTTATCTTAACCCTATAGTAATTTTTGTCAAAGCTAATTCAGATAAATATAAAAGTATAATCTGGAAAAAAAAAAGTTAACAGAAACATCCTCACTCTAAATCAGTAACAAAAATGTGTCTCTGCAATATAGGTGTAAGGTTTTGTTATTTTTCTATGTGCATGAATTAATTGGTGTCTGTATTCATAAGTTGGTGAAATGGAATTTACCACTATTTTAAATCTTATTTCCTTTAAACAGCTGACTGAACTGATTACAGAACTCTTTTTTGAACTACTGTGGAATAGGTAGTGGCACATAAGGTCTTTATGAAAGCAAGTTTCCATTCTTAGCTTATAAGGATGGAAATACTTTTGCTTAGTTCCCAGGGCTGAAATTCTGCCCCACTGAAGTTTTGCCATTAATTTCAGTTGGGCCAGAACTTTGCCCCAGGTTTTCAAAACCAGCTTCCAGATGTACAGTAAAATACCTGAGTTTTGGCCAGCTTTCCTCCTCTCTTTGCCAGAAGCATGCATAGAACAAATCCATACAGAAAAGAAATCTTACAGAAAGTCACACAGACCTGAACACAATTTAAGCAAAAAGGATTTAAAGAAATGTGAAGGAATTCTGTATATTCAGGAAAAGAAAATTTTGTAAAGTTACTTGAAGCATAGATCACCGAGAAGACATTCAAAACATCTAAGTCTTCTCCCAGTTCTGCCACTTGTGTATCTGGTGACTTTGACTGAATCACTGCAGTTTACTGAAATGTTCTTCTTTCATGTAAAAAAGTTAGTAATAGTTGGTTTCCTCTAGAAGATACTTAAAGAACTACAGAATAATCCTACTGAATAGTTTAGCTTGGTTTTTTCCTCCTGTCTAATGAAAAATGGACATTCGTGGTTCATGTTTAGCATTGTGCAACATGCAATTTAAATTTAAAAATGCCTTTATCATGCATATGGTTTAAAAGTTATTTATTAGATATCTATGAGATGCATAGCAGAGATGCAATTCCATGCAGTGTTCCATCCAAAGTGTCCTTGGGAGATTTATTCCACAAAAGCTGTTTTTTCCTATAAGAAAACAGACACTTTTAATGAAAAGAAAGCTGTAGGGCACATGTCAACATCCCAGTAGACCATGAAGAACCCAAAAAGTGAAGAGGGTTCGGACTCACAGTTTTATCTAATTTTGTGTTCACTAGAATTTTTTCAACAGCTTTAAATGCAGAAAACATTTAAAGAGAAATATAAAATAATGCTGAAAGTAATTGTTGCACCTTTTTTTTTTTTAACTTAATATGGAACAGAAGTAGCTATTTGCAGTTGTAGTCTGCAGACTGGAATGTGAATGAAAGATTTGCAATCATCAACAATATGAAGTTCAACAAGGGCATGTCCCAGATTCTGTGCTTGGGATGGGGCAACCCTGAATGTACAGATGGACTGGGGAATGAGATGCTGGAAAGCAGCACTGTGGAAAGGAACCTGGGGATCTTGGTCTGTGGAAAGTTGAACATGAGTCAGAAGTGCCCTGGCAGCCAGGAGGGCCAACCCTGTCCTGGGGGGCATCAGGGATAGCATCACCAGCTGGGCAAGGGAGGGGATTGTCCCACTCTGCTCTGCACTGGGGCAGCCTCACCTCGAGTGCTGGGGACAGTTTTGCGTGGCACAATATAAGGAACACATGAAGCTTTTAGAGAGTGTCCAAAGAAGGGCAACAAAGATGGTGAAGGGCCTGGAGGGGAAACCGTATGAGGAGCAGCTGAAGTCACTTGGTTTGTCCAGCCTGCAGAAGAGGAGACTGACGACAGACCTCAGTGCAGTTATAATTTCCTCACAAGGGGAAAAGGAGGGGCAGACCCTGATTTCTTCTCTCTGGTGATCAGTGACAGGACCCAAGGGAATGGCCTGGAGCTGTGTCAGGGGGAGGTTTAGCTTGGCTACTAGAAAAAGGTTCTTCACCCAGAGGTGTTTGGACACTGGAACAGGCTCCCCAGGGAAGTGGTCACAGCACCAACGCTGGCAGACTTCAAGAAGTGTTTGGACAATGCTCTCAGGCACATGGTGTGACTCTTGGGGATGGTGCTGTGCAGGGCCAGGAGTTGAACTCAATGATCCTTGTGTGTTCCTTCCAACTCAGCATATTCTGTGTCATTCTGTGTGTGTGAATCTGCCTTGTGTATTTACTTTTTGCTGCAATTTAACTTTGTTTATTTGATTGAATTTTGTTTTTTAATGGTGTGTGTTTTTAACAGCAACCTATTTTATGCAAAGGAAATAAATATATGTGTCACAAATGGAAATGATTTAACAGAGTTTAAGGCTAAGAGGTACCATTAGACTATTTACCTAGGACTCTGGTATATTAGAGTCCTTTAAATATCACTTACTTATATGAAAACTATATCTGCTTCTACTTCATCTTAAAAAAGTGTTCTAGAAAGACAATCCATCTGCACTGGTTCCTGGTTTGTTGTACCGGTTAACAACAGTCCCTGTTAAATATTTGGCCTTTCTTTCTTGTAATACATGATGCCTTTGTCTCCTAGATCAAAGCACTTCTTAGTACCCACTCTCTTCTTCCTGGGAAAAGTATTCATACTTGTAAACTCTCTCTCTCTTCTTCTGATCAGATAAACAGGTTAAGACCTTTTAAGTGTCTCCATGGACAAAAATTTCACCATCTTCAAAACGTTTTACATTTTAAGCTTTTCTTCTGAACACTTTCCAGCTTTTCTGCAACAATTAAAAGGTGTAGAGTGCCAGTGAAGTGTGCGTCATTCTTCTACAGAGGGTAGCAGGAGACTGTGCTACACATGGGGCATGGTCTGCTCTCTCTGTTGGCTCAGTACTCTTCTCTTGCACACTAAAGATGACATTGATCTAGTCTGTCACAGAATATATGTTGTGTTTGCACCCAATGTACCTCAGGTCCTCTTCAGACTCCTGATGCTTAGGAGCTTAGCTGGAATGTTGAACAAGGGTAACCCTCACACCAAAAGCTACAGTTTCATCGTTATGTGTTTATCTATCACAGTCTAAGTCAAATAATGGAAATGGTTACACAGGGAAGGTATAATAGGTAAAGTTTATAATTTCCACTCCATGAAAAATTGGAGGGAAAAAGCAGTATTTATTATCAGAGATCTTTTATCATCACAGAAAATCTACAGATTTTCCACAGGTTATATGTTCCAGAATACCTAGATCTCTCAGAAAGTTCTGGGAGTATTCTGGTACTGTTACAGAGGTTCAAGGAATTATTTGTATCATCTTCCTGACCTAATCTCTGCCAAATTCTGCTGGAATGCTATGATTTTCCTTGTTGACATCTGTGCTGCTTTAACCAGAGGTGTTTGGGACATTCTTACAACTTGAGAGGCTGAGAGATGAACTGGCACATAGACCAACCCTTCAGTGATCACTTGCCCTGTTTGCCTTCCCACAATGTTTCCCCAGAAGAGTGCTCACCCTGGGGCCACCACACAAGCTCTGCACCTGTACTCCACCAAAGGCATTTCTTTCAAAGAAAACATCAAAGCTCTGAGAAATAACCATGAGAAACATTTTTCTGAGCATCATTCTAGCTATTATCTTGACACAACTGCTGTGTTCTGGGTACTTAACCCAGGAGATTAAATCTTTATGCGCCAGTGCAAAAAGATCATATCCCTGTAATTTTTCACATATATAATTTCTCAGCTGCCGTAGTTTAAACTTGTCATATTTATGGCACAACTGTAATTTAGATGAACACTTTAAAATGCCATTCTCAAAGGACAATTCTCTAGAACTTCTACAACAAATACCTTTCCTTGACAGTATATTGGGTGGTGGAACTTATCACTACAGTCAGTTATATTTCTGAGCCAGTGACTGCTTAATATACTCTAAGAGAAAAATCATTAGGAAATCCGTACTAATAAATTACAGTACGGTGTAATTGAAGTAGGAACAAAAGGTAAGATTCTGTATGTAACTGCCTTTGTTGCAGAAGTGAGTTATACAGGAGTAATCCACCTTGGATGCCTAGAAAAAAACAGGCTGGAAGAGGAATAGATAAAAATTGATTTAGCAACACTCTATCTGCTTTTGATGATCCTGTACCGACTCTCCAAACTATCTCTGCTTGCCTGGTGATAACTTAATAATTTCCATGTCTCTTATCAATCATTGTAGCATTTCCTATATTACTTACTGGTAAGAACCATTCTGCACCCTGAGGATCATTAAACAGGACACATTTTTGGGATCTTCAAGTTGGAGTCAAACCTGCACTATGCTGACTGAAAGTGACTGGGGTGATTAATGTGGCTAAAGGCAGGTGACAAAAGCCTGTGCTTAAATCTCACTAAATTTTGTGTGATTTAGGCATTTAATTACTTGCAGGGCCAGACTGGGGTGATTGTGTTCCTGTCATCACTGAATCCTGTGTTGAGATGATTGTGCTCATCAGTCCCAAAGGACCAGAATGGTCAGGAAACCACAAAACTTTGGGCGCACTGAGAAACACAGCCGCAAAAGTCAACTGCCATTAAGCACTGGAGGTGATGTGGGTAGCTACCAGGCAGCAAAATGCACTTCTGGAAGAATACTGTTGGTTTATAATATGTTTCTGGTTACCCTCTTAAAAAAAAAAAAAAAAAAAAAACAAACCACCAATTTGGAATTTCCAAGAATACAAGAGGAATAAGGAAAGCATAGACAGTTTTGGAGCGACAGAGAGGGTACACCACATCACACAAACCTCCACCGCCACTGGCATTCTTGCTGTTGGCCTTGGATGGCAGCCCAAGGACTGCATAGGCAAACGAATCTTCACTCTTCCCTGAGACCCCTCACCAGGCATGGAGCCCCTGTGGAGAGGAAGCTCTTATTGCTGTTACTGCTTAGGCTGTTTTTGAATAGCTGTCTCCATGGTTCTTGAACTTGTTTCTGATCCTCAGACTCGTCTAACTGAAGACAGTCCTCATTCTGCACAGGCTGCTCAATTCCGTGAGCCTAATTTAGGTTCCTGTTCTTCTTTAAGAGCTTTCCTGTCTGTGCAAGGCTCTGTGGAATCACAGCTTAGACACCTCATTCACCAAAAGTAAAAACTTAAACCAAAAGCAGATCTTCGGGGATTTGGATGGATAGACAACTTATTTCCTGTTTAGGTCACTAAAATCATTAAACTCTTCCTTACTGGAAGTTGTCAATTTTGACTCAGGCTGTGCTGCTATATTTCCTGGTCAAAAAATCATGGAGTCTGCAGAAAGAGTACATATGTGCTTTTCAAAGCAAGATTCTGTTCTGTAGTTTCTAAGAGCAGAAATAAAGAAACTAAACCACCAATGAAATAACAGAGAACTGCTGTGTTAACTGTGGTATGTCATGAGCAGTGAGTTGGGAATGGAGAGTTTGACACTGTTAAGATCAGCTTTAAAGTGCTGCTCACAACAAAGATTCTGAATTTGCCGTTCTCTATATGCTACCTCCACATCTGCAAAGAGAACTAATCAAAACAGCTGCATTGGGCTTGTCACTGGCCTAAAAAAACATTCTTTGATACCAGAGAGCCTCCAAGGAAATGAGAGAGAGCTTCTCTAGTCAGAAGGGCTAATCCTTCAGAATTGCTCTTTCAATATTGTCCACTATGAATTTTATGTCTATTGTTATTTCAGCGTGGCTTGCACTGCACACAGATTGTATTACAGGTATGGATCTGAAGCTGGGAGTGATTCAAGGTTATAGTGGTGTAACGAAGGCTGGACCTAAGTTTTGTTTGCTGAAGAAGCAGATGAGGCAGCAAAACATCTTGGTCTGTACACTCACCAGAGCCTTCGTCTCTAAGTGAAGCAAAGGCAGCACATTCTCAGCTCTCAAATATACAAAGCACTCGTGCTGCTGATCAGCTTTTCTAGGTTTGCATCACAGGCTTTGTTACCATGTAAAGCTTGCATTCCCAACTTGCTAGATCAGCAGGAATGCCTTCCTTTGACATGGACAAGGAACTCACAGCTTTGTAGAAAGCAGTATTTGGAATCCTCCTGAGATGCTTCTATAAGAGATACCTGTTGATGCAGCTTGCCAGCATAACCTCTTAGAATATTGCTGAGCTCAAAAGCAAATATCCATATACAAAAAACACACTAAAAAAATCCTGTTGCGTCAGAAAAAAAAAATTATATACCTGTAGTATGCAAATGATGCACACCACTGAGTTCAACTTTGATTTTTGGTGACAATCTTAGCAGTCTGCAGTCTGATTTGTCTACTTTCTGAATAAATTTTGTGTTAACTTTCAGTAGCTTTCTTTATTCTCTGCAGGATGGTTGAGAAAGAGTCTCTTGAGATCCGAGATTCTTCTACAAAATCAATGAATGATGATTATAGCAAGCTAATTAGGATGAGGGGGTTTGCAAGTAGCTAAGTCAGATATTCAGGCTACGTCAGTCACCCACTCTCTCTTCAGATTCACTGGGGTGAGAAATGTAATTCCATAGATTCATATCATGTATTCAGATGAGATGAATCACAGTTTTGGAGATGTTCATGTGTTTTCCTTGGGGTGTCCCTCAGTCTGTACTTAGATTTTTACAGCCACAGGAGCGTGGAGGTCTATGGGAGTTATTCCTGAACTTGCTGGAGCTTTCTGCCTCTGTGCCTGGGCCATTTCCATTACCTATTTAGTTTCTTCAGGTTACCTAAAGCATGACAGGTTTTCCGTCTTCTTCATCTGTAAATACCTGCCAGAAGACCACGAACACATAAATATTGCAAAAGTCGTGATGTGCTCATGCACATAGCACTGTAACCACACCTGTGGTTATACAGCCATCACCGTGTGTCCATGGCAAAATAAAAGCCAAATAAAACCAAACAAAAACCCCACCCAAACCAGAGGGGGAAAAAAAAAAGGACAAATTTAGAGTGGTTAATCAAAACTAGTTTGGTCGAACTAAAGTGCCATGAAAAGACGGAAAAAGTCTAAGGTGAGGAATTGAAGGCTCTTTCCACTGACGTTGAAACATCAGTTAGGATTTTGAAGTAAATCCCTAACTTCACGGATATTCTGCTGACCTTTAGTTAGACAGAGAGAATATCTTTACGCAGTTTCCTCAATACTTTAGGTGGGAAGCATGAAAATTACACAAATGTTTCAGGCAATGAAAAATGCACATACAGATATATGCAAAGGGAAAGATAAATGAATTGTCCTCATGAAGAAGCAAAATGAAAAATCCTGGCTTGTGTGGGCATGAGACCATTGTAAAGGGAAATCTTGATCCTGTAGATTTTAGACAATATTGATTTTAGTGGACTTACTTTAATATTGATGAGAGGCTTAATTATAGTTATCCAGCACTTACAAGCATTGACAAATTTAACCCAAGATTTGAGTATTTTCTTTGTTCTGAATCAGCCACAAGTTCTGCTCTTTTTGCAGATATAGGGTGCCATGGATTTTGCTTAGGCAGCACAGGTGTACCTGGAAGATGAATTTGGCCCAGAATGTTTTCCCACATTAACAATTCATTTGACATTTAAAATGAGCTACACAAAGGCAACAGATTAATCAAGCCAGATATTGTAGATATGCCTGGAGCACAAAGGAAAACCCCACTGAGCTCAGAGCTGCATTGCCCGAGCTATAAAGCAGGTTTTCATTAAGTGTGTATGATTCAGACAAATTAGCAACTAAGTACAAGGGAAAAAGAAAACCAAACTATAACCATTCCTGCACACTAAATTAAGATTTAAAATAATAGAGCTATTCGACACATTGCTGACACTAAATTAAGATTTAAAATAATAGAGCTATTCGACACATTGCTGACCATGCGAACTTCTGTGTCTAGATGCTTAGACTATTTTGTGTCCACCAGAATCTGCCAAAGTTTTTTGTTAGATTTTTCCCCCACTCTTCTACTGAATTGTCAAAGGCTCTTCCTTTGCTCGCAGAGTTCAGGCACAAATTAGGATCCCTCATAAATCAAGTGTACAATGCAGTTCACTAAATCACCATGATTTCCCACGTCGGCATTTTAAAATGTACATATTATTTTCAGATGTGAAAATGAAATGAAGTGAAAATGAAATGAAATGAAAATGAAATCTCCCAAAGATGCTGTTATTTTATATAGCACTGAGAAAAAAAAAAAAAAAAGTAGTAATGTGTGTTCCTAATTTGAGAACTTTTTAATAACATAGCTATGTATTAATATATTTTTTAATTTATTTTTCACAATACCGATGGATTTTATCACTACAGCAGTTAACATGAAAGATGTTCTACTGAGTATAGGACTAAGTTTAGGTCCCCATTCTGTTACAAAAGCTTTTAGACCTTGCTTAAGACATTTAGAAATCAGTAGGTTACAGAAGCCTAAATGTCACTGAAAATCTGTAGCATTTTATCCATGTTCTTGTTGTCCTTTTTTATGATCAGAACTAATAATATACCTCTACTTCCAAATATCCTGAAAAAGATAATACTGAGCTATAAGAAACAGCTTTTTTTTTTTTTTTTTTTTTTGCAGAAGGTTTTAAGAAAAATTAGAATTTTTTTT
>VZRN01002382.1:1066620-1098603 GCA_013397935.1 Dasyornis broadbenti
TTTTTGCAGAAGGCATTAAGAAAAATTAGAATTTTTGCTTTTTGATTTTTTTAAATTTTTCTTTTTCAGTGAATACAACTAATCTCAACTATAAATTATTACAGTAAGAGAGATTACACACAAAGATACCATGTATGGTCACTAATGTTGGTCACTCCATTGTTTCAGATGAGAGCTATACCAAGAAGAAAGTGATTAGGTAAGATATTGTTCCTTGTGTTTGTCCTGTTTGCAAAATTAAATTTTGATTTCTTTCCTTCTTTTCTTTCCCCCTTTTTTAAAAAAAAACAAACTGTGCCAACTATTGCCTTTCTGTAGGAGATTTATTTCTGTGTAGTTCACAAATCATTTTTGCCTCTCAAGATGTTTGAATCTAAAAACCACTCCTGCTGTGAGTGGCACACCTCTTTGAAAAAGACCATTTTTATTTTTCTTTTTAGAGTTGCAAGTCTGTAAGTTTAAACAGAAATCCTTTTGAGGCCCTGTAGCAAACCTTAAGTTATTTAACTCTTAACTGCAACACCACAGAGCTGCCATATGCCTTACCCTTTCTGATTTCACAGAATCCATTGACTGCAGATCTCACGGATGTGGGGTCAGTGGATGTATTACACTTCCACTGAAGGCAAACTTCCATAAAGTCACATGCAGCTGCAGTTGCTAGTCCAAGGATATTGCTATTGGAAAATAGTTGAGGATGAAGCCCCACATTTTATTCTCCTTCTGAAGACTTTTAGAATACTTCAGGTGAACTTAGCAAAAGCAATAGCAGATTACTCTTCCTAGAGTATTAAATTACTTTTTCAGCCAGAATTCAGGGCTGAAATAAGCAGTTGGATCTCTGAATCCAGAATCCAAACATTGCAGGCAACAAAACCAGCAAGTTACTTGGAAGGATCTGCAGAACACTGGCTCCATGAACCTGTTCAAAACATCAGTCACAAAACCCTTCTAACAAAAATATAGTACAAAACATTTCCTAACTCTCTAAGGCAAATCAAGTGCCACATAACGACAATAAATCTACCACTCTCTTGGGTCTTTGAAGTATAAACTCTTTTAGCTTATGTCCACAATTTTATTCTGGGGCTTCCTATGCATGGTAAAAGAAGATCCAGTGGCTTTTCACACATACAAAATATCACAAAACCAAAAATCACCTCAGTCATTTGGAAAAGGGGTATATTATGGTGGAATATTCATTCATTTAATCACTACAGTAGGCAGATACTGGCAGCAAACCTTGATGATACACCACATATGTAAAGCTGATAATTTTAATATGACAATTTTTTGTGCAAATGATAATAAATATCACTGAAACTTGCAGTTATTATTACTATGGTTTTATTCAAGATGTAAGATTTAATAACACTTAGTCATTCACTTAAAGCTCCTTCAGGTACTAAAAAAACCCACCATCCGGCAGAATATCACAGTAGAAAAGGCTGCTACCACTTTTTGTCATCTCACAGCCTTCTGGTGCAGTCTTGTTCTGGAGCAGTTGGCCACAGCAAGCGGAGGTGCCACAGTCATTTGAGAAGAGGACACACTGAGGGCAAATGGTGGTCAACTGTGATATTTTAGGATGAAGTCTGAACCACAGTGTTCAGATACTGATTCAGTCTTCCCCAAATTACAGAGGTTTCCAGATCCAAAGTTTGGCTTCAGGCTCTACTCTTCTGATTTTGCATTTTTAAAAACACAGTTTTACTACTCACAGAGTGTCTTGATCTTGTGGGAATACTGAGAGGAGGGCACATAGAGAGTGTTTGCAGTGCAACTGTTTTGTTTCTTCTCCTCCCACACCCACTTAGGAAACTTCCCTTAGTGTTAAGAGACTGAACATCCATTTCTAAGTCTGAAACTGGACTAAGTTGAGGATGTGAGGTTAGGTGATTATAAACAAACATCTCTGCTTTTTCTTTTACCTTTAAGAAAAAATAATGGTATGTTTCATCTGTGCTTCTTTATGAGGCTTCATTTCAAGGTCTCGTGGTTTTGGTAAAGAATTACTACTGCTATATAAGCTGAGAAGATCTAGTCTCAGTCAGAACCCATTAGGACCCCACTTACGTCTTCAAAAGTATGTGTGTTGCATCACGGCTTCAAATACTTTTTTCTTTTAATGCACTTGGAAAACATTCATAAGCCACTTTAAGAAAGGTTGTTGATGATTAGAAAGTGTGTATCTTCCTCATCAATTTTTTTTTTAAATGTACATATCTGTAGAATATCTAGTTGATATTCATTATCTTTGACTGCCCCTTTCACCTTTGCATGTGGCTTGTCTCAGTGCTGTCTTTGATGAGTTTACTAAAATAAACTGTCTTGACTAACTGTGATGTGAACCATGTGCATTTGAAAAGGGAGACTAAAACAGTATTTTAAAAAGGACCATTCAGTGATTTGACCGTGATGCTTGATCTGAAGTTCTCAAATTTGGCTGCTGTTCTGAGAATCTAGAGTGCATTGCTAACATCATTGCTTGAGCAGAGCCTTTACCACAAAGGGCTGTCTCAGGGTGTCAAATCCTTATCTGGGCTGTGGTGCAGAAAGAGCCCAGGTTCTCTTTTTTTAACTCCTTCACCTGGGGGAATTAAACTTAGATGTCTACAGCAAAACACAAGTCACTAGCCCTATATTAAGCACTGTTTGAAGTATTTCCTCTTGACACTGGCCTGATTTATAAGAATATTTACAAATGATTACGCTGTAGCTTGAACCTTTACATGCTACCCTAGGTGAGGAATCAACTCTGTCAAACCAACTGTGAACCAGCTGAACACATCTCTCTCCAACAGGACAGGAACTTCTCATGAATGATGAGAAAGCAGGACTAGGCTTCTCATGAGAGAGTAGCCATTTACAGAGTAGCTGTCTTTCCAATTCAGGGTGGGGATTTCAGCTTCTGTTTAGGATAACTTGCAACCTCATTAGCCCATTTTAACTAGGTTCAACCCCTCTTCTGAGATGTTGCCACTTATACAAATCTTTGGAGTTTCCGTTCCAAAAATCTACTTTCATCTTCCCTGAACCACAGAAATAGCAAAATACACAAGTAGGTACTGAGGCTGTAGCTCTCAGCAGAAACAAGCCACTGAGAAGTAGTAATTTTTACAAAGATGCTAATGTGATCACTTTTTTCAGCTTTCCAGGTGAATTTTCTTCTCTGGATATCACACATTATGAAACAAAGACATTGTTTCCTTTTTTTAGGAGATATTTCATTACAGTTCTGAGACACTGAGACAGAGATGAAGAAAAAAAAATACATACCTTCTCCAACCATTAGGATATATATATAAAGGTAAATATAAGAAGTTCAATCCTTAAATTTCAGATGTTTCCCCTGAAAATATTTAATAATGCAAAGTATCTACAAAGGTAATTGAGACAGTTTGCATGCAAAACCGCTTAACATTCTATTCCAATGAATGACTGATTTTTTTTCCAAAAAGGGCTAATTGTTGGGGGTTTTTTGATTTTTTTGTTTTTATTTTAATGGGAAGATTCCTTGGTTTTTTGACCAGCACTAATGTATGCATTACTCTCCTGGAATACTTGTTCTGACTCCCATTATTTCTGGAGGATACAAACTAAGATGAACAAACTCAGTTGATATAATTGCTGAAGCATGGTTTGAAACACCAGAGTCTAGATATATTGGCAAGAAAATGTGAAGCATAACACTGTGGGGTTGTTAGGTCTTTACTTATAAACCACAGTATACAATAAAATATTAAAAATATCTCTAAATATTTTAAAGAACAGTCATACTCTGAAAAGTGAGTATAAAACAACTTTATAGGTACTGTGCTTTTATTGTCTCATAAATTTGCTTGTCTCAAAGTGCAATACAGTACATAGAAACACTTTAGAAGCTGCAAACTTCTCCAGCTTCTCCAGACTCCACTCACACATCTGAAAACAGAGCTGTGAGACAAGATGTTTCTCCATAGCTGAGAGCTCTGCAGGAGAAAAGAGAAGGTGATATAAACTCCTGTGTCTCCACTCTGTAAACCTGAGGGTGTGAGGACAGCACATTCTCAAGTGCAGCAGACAGACACTCAAGGGACTCAGCATAACTAGCAGGGCGTGTTGCCCAAGCTGATCAGCCTGAAGGCTGTCCTGCTTTCTGGACTTGAAATCCTGTCCCAGAGAAGCACTGGACCACAGCCTGGGGAGGTACAAATCTGTGAGGAGCTTGGGTGGAGATTTCTGCACCTCACACCTGGTGAATATGGAGACACTGCTACATCTGCAAGGCACGTTGGTGGAGATAAGCAGTTCTGTCCTGGAACAGTCACAGTCCTTGTACACCAGTGGATCACACATGCACAAAGAAATGGACATGCAGCATTTTTACATCCAGTCAATTTTTTTTTTCCCCAAAGTATGACCCATTCATTGTCATTTAAGCTTGTAGCAGCTCTTAGACAAGAACGTTCCTGAATTAAGCATGAGATCGTGTGAGCTGAATTTACAATTTTATGTAAATTACATCTACATAATTAAGAGTCAAATTTTTAAATTAATTTGTATTTGTACCTGCATATGCAGAAACGTGTGCTGTTGCACACATACTTCTTCCTTTAATTATCTTTGTCTTGTCTATTTACATACTAATGTTTTCCAGCTGAGGCAATTATTTTTAGCCTCCTATTAAAAAATTGAAGCAGTGAGTAGAGAGACAATGAGCTGAATATCCTTCGGTCTTCTTCAACATGAGAACATGTCTGACAAAGCAGAAGGTCTGATCCCTCTTGAACTTAGAATGTGCAGAAGCTCAGGATAAGGCATGAGTCTCCACAAAGCTATGCACCATTCATTCATTGGAGGACCAGACCCAAAATAGATTTGGAATCCTATTTGTACATACCATATATGAAAGCTTTGTTTGTACTTCCTTCCATTTTTAAACGCAATTAAAAATAAAAGACACTCTTCAGAGAAATGCATACCAGTCTGAAAAATTCCCCCTTTCCCAGGGCAGAGGCCAAGAAAGAGACAATGTTTCTTTTCCCCAAAGTAGGGTTTTTTGTGCTAAACCAAATCCAGCAAGAGAAATAATTGTCTGTGGTCACAGACGAATCAGGACTCTCTTTTGGTAATTTGGCTCAAGATATTGGCAGACAAATTTACTAAATGGAATTTTAGTGCACACATTTGAAAAGTAAAGGCTCTGTGAAATACATAGCTGAAAGTGGCATTAATTACACAGGATGAAAGAGTCAAATAACATACACATATGAAACATGTACCTGCAATCTATTTTGTGGGAAGTTGCAACTTTGCACTCACATACAGATATTTCAAATGCTAAAAAAGCAGCCATTAGCCTAAGAGGAAACAAATGCTCTTCAAAATTGGAGCATAAAGTGATCAACAAATGAAGATGGAAAAAAAAGCTGAGGTGTGGGGATGCAGGTCATGTTTTTTTTAAATAGTACACAAAGAGATTCAGGCTTGGGACTTAGCTGCTGAAAGTAGAGGGAGAGTGTGAGAGGAACATTTCTGGGGGAGTTTATGCTTACCATTAAGGCAAATATGGCTGTGGGCTTAACTTAATGGCTTGACAACCAAAGGAAAGCAATAATATTGTACAATTGAGTCTCTCTTCTATGTGGGAGAAGAAAACCTGTTGACCAGCTGATAGCTGGAATCATGAATTACAAGGACATAAACACTCATAACTTACAGATTCCTTCCCACAGGGAGCTAGGACATCCCCCACTCTCTCTATCTGAGCACTGTGGCAAGCGTGAAAACAGTTCTCTGAAGTTCCTGCCACTATGCTGAGCCTTCTCAGACTCTTTCCATCACCACTTGAAATGAGAGTATGCTTTTCCTTTGTTAAAGAAGATTAATCTGCCATGATGTCAGTGACTGAGTGGACTTCATGTATTTGGTCTCAGTCATGGTATTTTCACCCTAATTGGAGACAATGTTGCTGATTTAGACCATCTGCTGAAAAATGACATCCTTTCGAGGCACTCACAGACCATAAACAATAACCTCTCAACATGCATAGAGATGTTTTACACGTCTACCTAGCATTTCCACAGAGAATCTCAAAGCTCTCTTCATACCAGTGCATTCAGCTTTCCAGAGATTTAAACCAGTGTACAATACTCCTGCTTTACACATGGCAAGATGAAACCCTGAAGAAGTCAAGGAACCTGAATTCAAGATCACTCAGCAAATGTTTATCAGTATGGGGGATAGAAACCAGGTCACCTTATATAGAGTTCTGCACTTTATTCACTCCCCTGGTGCTCTGACCTCACCGTGCTTCATGAAGCTCGTCATAACTGGATGGGATATGCAGCTGTTAGTTCAAACATTACCTGTTTGAACTAAAAACACACCAGCAGATGGAAATACAGTAAGTTAATAGCTATTCCAAGAAGCAATCATTTAAGGTACCAAGAAATTGCTTCTGTTAACCTTTTCCCTTTGTGACATTTGACCAGTATATACGCAGGTTACAAAGGTCACCCATTATCACCATTTTATGAGACTTGAATTACCTCTGATCTTTCTCCACATTTTGCATTCAATAGCCTTTACCTGATCCAGCAAATGGTAATATTAACCAGCTACAAGACATTTTTTTTCCTTTATGACCCACGGTCCACGGTCATAGACAAAGTATAATGTAGCTTCCTTCACAGTTAGATTCTTCTTACAGTCTTATACCAATTTTATGGCAAAATCTTCTTCCCCAACATCTTTGATCCAGCCTGAATTTCATATGCATTTTTAGAGTCTGATATTACATTAGTAAATACATTTTGGATGTTCTTTAGCTTTTTCCAGTTATGCATGTTTTGCTGATATATCCTTTCACTCTCAAACTAACCTGCCTGTTGTGCTCCTTGTGTCAGTTCCCAGACTTTCACAGTTTCTCCTTCATAAGAAGCTTAGCATAGATCTGTGTGCTATCTAATAGAGTTTTAAAATATTGGGGTGTGTCTGGCTGATCAAGTCCTTTTGAGGGTCAGGCAACCAGCACTGCTAACCTCTCAGCCTGATCTGTATGCCTTCAAGGAGAAGAGTAATTCCTGAAATAATTTTCCAGAGTGATATAACAAAGAACCCTTAGGGGAGTAAGGGTGTGTTTTGATCTAAATTCACATCATACAGGAAGTTTTACAGAGAAAAAAAGAATGTTGTGATGATTTAATTATCCTCTTCAAAGCAAAAAGCATGTTATTAGCAAGAGGCTGTGACTCAGAGGTTTATACTTGGTTTAAGTTCTTATTAGTGGTTTTGAAACAAGGGAGATTGATTGATTCTTGTTCACTCATTAAACTTGTTAATTTACAAAGATTCATTGCACTGGTGTTAATTTGAGAGTTGCAGGAAGTTGCAGAAAGGAATTGAATATAGTGCCGATAACATTATTTCTTAAAGGATTATCATCTATTCCCTGTAAAGCGTCCTTTGAACTACATTTTGGAGGCTTCTTTTTTGTTCTTTTAACATGTCTAACTAATGAAGGGGGACAGACACGGGTACTCACCTCCTGACCCAAAGCATTTTGGAAAATTGTCTCCAGAAGCAGTTACTTCAAGAAATAACATTTTGACATCTAGTAGTTTTATTGCTGTTATTTCTGCCATGGGAAAACAAACACTAGACTTCGAATCATCAACCGTTCCAGTGTAACCTAAGGATATTGTGGGATTATCTTCCACTGAGTTAGGCCATATCCAATACAATTTCTTTGTGAGATGTCTTATCAGCAATAAAAGATGTGAATACAGGGTCTGTCATGCAGGAAAGATATTGAGTTCCTTGACAACACTAAAACAAACTAAGGTGTGGACTAAAGGAGGTGAAAATAAAAACATTATTTCAGCTTCTACCCTAAATCAAAACCAAAAGGAATCAGCATGTGTGTATGGCAAAATACATCAGGTTAAACCACCTTCCCCACTGATAACTGCCTGTAATTTATTACAGCCTTGCTTTACCCTGTTTAATAAAAACGATCAGGATTTAAGCAACAGTCAATGATTATGAATATCTTAGTTGAGATCTGTTTGCCAGAAAGCAAGTGTTCAGTGCTTTATATAAAAAAGTAACACCTTTAGGATATCTCAGTTTGGTTACAAAACAGCAAATATCCCCTCTTCTCTGCTAAGGTTTGTTTCAGGAAATATTGGCTGTGGTGGGACAGTTAAGATGCCCATGATGAAAAGAGTCTGTTCTCTGTTACACTCTTGATGGATTAGTATCTTGTTGGTTGAGGCAACACTTCTCCTTTCCAGTCCTTGATGCCAAAAGGTTAGGCAGGAGCACGGGAGGTTAACTCTGTTACTTTTTATGGAGGCAGAAAATGGCATAAAATGAAAATAATTTCCTGTGAAAGCTGAGGACATTCCTTCATTAGATTTGTTTCCTGTGCTAGGTCATATGGCTTTTTCCCCTTTCTTTCTTTTCTTTTTTTTTTTTTTTCAAACATGCATTTGCTGGTTTCCTGTGCCCCAAGGGCCTTAGTGATCTGCTTTTATGAGACCAGGCCCACCAATGCTGTTTTGTATGGTAAAAATGAATGAACTAAATGAATCAAAACTATTAGAGGCATGCTTGATAAGGGACAACAGGTGATATGTGTTTGATAGAGGCTAAGTTACTTAGGTTATAAAAAACAGAGTTATTACAAACCCACATTCTAAATCGCCACCTCACCTCAGTACCTCACAAACTACAGGTGACACATCCTCTTCCAAACAGCACCAGCTGGACTTCAAACAGTCCTGATTAGTCAACTCCCTCTTTTTTCACTATTGAACATAAAATGTCTAGCAATAATAAGATCCAGAGATCTTTTATATTTTTTTCACCCTCATAAAAGCTGTTGTTGCCTGGCAGGAAGGAGCAGCTGGTCACCTCTTTCCCTGGCTTTGGTGGAATGCAGAGAGAAATGCTGTCCTTGGATCCCACTGCCAACAGACCTGAATCCCAGGCAAATTTCAGGAGAGGCCCAGAGATTCACACCAAACACAGCGTGTGTTAGACCAGCACAAAGGGAGGAGATGAGGCAGTATGACAGATCATGCTGACTGGATGATTTCTCTGGAATATCACAGCTGAAGATCACTTTTTCCTATTTTTTTTTTTTTTTTGTGACCTTAAGGAAAAACACAGCAAAGATGAGCTAGTAAAAACATGTAAACAGGGTAATGGCATTTGAACTGACTACTACCTCCAAGAGAGAAAATCTTCTGGTTATAATAAACAGTTGGTTCCATACTTAGAAACCCTCAGAAAGGCAAATTGAATATTAAGCTGTATTAGGAAAGAATGGGGAGCAAACCGTTACTCCTGTAAAATACATATACTTCATTCTAGTGATGGGACTCAGTTTAGGATGCTTTCATTCCCTTTCTCCCCCCCACCTTCAAGAAGGATGTAGTAGAACTAGGAAAGTTTTTCAGAAGGACAAGGGTAACCAGAGGCATGAAATATCTTCCATACGAGGAACAAATAAATAGACCGGGACTTTTCAGCCTGGAAAAAGAAGATGAGTGAAAGGAGATATGCAAAAGCATGAATGACATGGAGAAGGTGAATAGGAAATTATTGCTCGCTGTCTCTTCCAGTACAAGAATAAGTACATCAACCAACCAGGCAGCAGGTTCATAGACCAAATGGGGATTTTTCTTCAACCAGACATGAAGAACTCCTTGTCCCCTGGAAATTGTAGATGTTCAGAGCTTTCATGGTTTCCAAAAGTGATTGGGAAAAATCATGAGAAGAAAAAGAAACAGAGAATTTTTTATTAAACACAAAGACATGACTATCCATCTCAGCCACAGAGTTGGTCTAACCTGATTCAGCTGTTCATGGGCTCTCATACTGTGTTCTCTGAGAGGGGATTATGAGATTTCTTGTAGCTCACCTCTAAGTACAGACTATTTTGATTCTGACTGGCTTTTAAGCTCAAAAACCTTTGCTTAGTTCAAGTAGGAATTTTGTCTGAATATGTGTTTATTAAAGACTGGAAAAGACATCCCCAGGAATTCCTGTGGAATGAAATACTCTGTCAATGCAAGTGGCGATAGGTAATCTTGAAACCCTGAGTAATTACACCAAGAGTCTGTGTATAAGACTTCATTGATTTTAGTGCATGAATACATACAGAACTGCTTCCTAAGAATTTTAAATTGATTGTGTCAGGTAGATCATACAAAACCCAAGGACTTTGGGAAATGTTTGCCTTATTCATTTTTTTTTTTTTCCTTGCTCAGTAGGCTAAAAATACATTGTCTGAAGTAGTGCCTCTGAGGCATTTAATTCCTTTTAACTTCAGACACCTTACCCACCATCTGAACTCTTGAACAAAAGCTGCTACAGAACTCAGATCGTTATTTTGTGTCCTACTGTATATTAAGTTCACTTCTTACTCAAGGAATACAAGACCTGAAATCTTGTCACTGTTTTTCTTTAGTAGCTCTTTTTCTTTCCTCTGAGTGCTTTAGTGTTATACAAAATATATTTTATGGCGGTGCCTAATGAACTGTTTTCCTTCAATAATTTTGATGGATAGGCCACAAGGACACAGAGTGGCCAGAAGCAGAAGAGCCTGTACATTGCCTGTAGCTGGCAAATACTAAGTGCCCCCACAATAAATTTTAATATGACATATTATTTTGTTATCCAAGGAAGAGGCCTCAAAGGACAATGCATTCTGTTGCTAACGGATCACGTCTTATCCCTACCAATCCAATTCAAGATATTTCTTTACAGTGGTCAGCTGTTTGTGTCATTTTTTGACAGCAATTTTCTCGATTTGTTTTCTAGATTTCTAGATTTCTAGAGTTGTTGTCCTAAATGGAGGTGATATTGAAATAAAAATTATATTACAAGCTGAACAGGGGAACCACAAAAACATTGAGAGGTAAAGCAGAGAGAAGATATATTAAACAACAACTAAGATACTGCTATAATGGTGTTTAGCACTACCTTTCAGAGAGTGTTCAGAATGGGTCAAAAGATGTGAGTAAACAAACTCATGGCTAAACTGAATATGATTAAAATTACTGGATGATAGTAAACATCTAATGTATAACGCAAAAAAGAATAATTTTGATGTGAAGCAGATATAAAGCTATGATGCAGAAGATCCAGTTGTTTAAAAGGGTCTTTTTATGCCTAAAAGGAATGGAATTCCAGTGGAAAGAGCAGCAAGGGAGATGATGGAACTGGGCAGGGATATGAAACCAAGTACTTCATGGCACACTGCTTTCAAGTAATGAAAGAAAACCTATGAAAGATAGAGACACAAATCTCCATTTAGAGATTTAATCATAAGTAGGGAAGACTTATCAGGATATAATAAAGAAGACAAATATGGTGGAACAGTTATTATCCTTTCCCGACCCAGCAGTGGGCCTTCAAGTTCTTTCTTAACTGGAATTTTTATCTTAATTGTAAACAACTGCAAGGTGACCTATTCTACAGGTTTTTGCTGGAGAAAACATTAGGGTTTTGCTTCCAAAATGTGGTGAATGAAATCTGTAGCTATATTACATGTTATTGACAAAAATAATCAACAGCTCAAGCAATCTGCACTTCTCTACAGATTGAATTTCATGAATGTAACCACGCACATATATCTTTGGATAATTTACATCGTCAGGTAGTTCAGCACAAAAATTCATTAAAGAAATAATAACAGTATGACGTAGTACTAGCATATTTTAAATAACTGCTTGATGATTAGATAGTTCCATAACTTAACATTATTTTAGAAAATGACAGGGCAACCCAAAATTTCAACCATATCTATCAAAATAGAGTAAATTCACTTGCTTAAAAGCATATGCTGGATTTTATCATTGAGAAGAGCACTGCCTTTGGCAGCTACCTCATACTCACAGTTGGCATTTGGAGATAGAGAAAAGTTTAATCAGTTTAATTTCCTGAAGTGTTGGCATAATCTTCGATTTTGAATTCAGCCTGCATGAATTCAGCAGCCTTGGGGAAGTTCCTTATTTTTTTTATTTTTATTTTTTTTTAATGGACAGACTTTTAATCACTGACAACACAAGTTTTCTGCAAATTCTCCTAATCTTTTTTGCTGCAAATTTTTTTGTTGGTTCTTCTCATTTTTCATCAGAAATTATTCAAATCTGTAATTACTAGTTGTAATTTTTTCTGGCCTCTAGAAAAGGCGAGCCTAATCCCAATTCAGAGACATTTTCTGTCATCTTTTCCATTAGCCAAGGTGAGGCAATTTTGCGAATAAAAGCCCCCACTACCAGTTTTCAATGCAGTTTTTCACCATTTCTTTCTTTCTTTCTTTTTTTGGGTGATTGTGAAAAAATCCTTTTAATAAAGTTTCAAGAGGCATCACTTCATGCTTTTAAATGTATTTTTTTTTTATTAGAACAACTTGAAACAAACAGTTTTCTGATGTATGGTGGTAGAAATAATCATGCCCCTTGCATCTGCTTCATCAGCTGCTTTTCTTACAGAGTTGTCAAACATAGGGGAATTCATCAATGAGGTACAAACTGCTTTCTGCAAGATCTGAGTTCATTGTTAGGTCAGTGATATATGAAGAAAAGCTCATCATTTTTCTAAGGAGACATCAGGCATCTCCTTGCCTGAGGTTTTACAGGTATTCTTGGATGACTTCCGTTTCATCAGCATATGCACTAATTTGGGCCATCTTTAAAGTTGCTGATTTGTATTTTTTTAGGCACTCATCTGAACAGCTGCTATTACAATTCAAGTATTGTTCAGCTGAACTGTAGCTACACACCTTTTCATCTGAAAGGTGAAAATGTTTCAAAAGTACTTTTCTGGCAGAAACATTTCCCTGGGATGACGTATGCAAAGAAGTTTTTTCTCTCCATTCTCTGCTGTGAGAAGATAGCTTGCCTATGCTAAATTCATGTTTCCTTATTGCAAGGCACAGACTACAACCTTGAATTCAGCTGTAAAAATTTAACATGTTATTTCTAATGCCAGCAAAACTGCTGCATCCTGCTCTCAAATAGCTGGATGCTATTCATTAACAACTCGTGTGTCTCTCTATAGGTGCCACTTTCCCTGAGAAAGGTAAGGTCCTGAAGGAAGTAGGAGGGGGACAGAGAATGTATTTCAGCAAAAAGAGGCAGGAATACAGTGCAAAGAAGGGCTCAGGCCAGAGAAAAGTGATCATAATCTTGTGTAAATCCCTCCTTGCCAGAGCAGCTGCCATGTCAAAGTCCTTCATTGAAGGGGGGTTCTGCGGTACAGGGAAGGAAAAAAACGTATTAGTGGATCTCAGGGGTGGAGAAGAAAGTTCCGTGGAGTAAGAAGAGGCACCTAACGGCTGTGCATAACTTCCTTTTGTGCTATCCTCCTGTTCGATGGAAATATCATGACTGACTTTTATTTTTATATTACATGTTGTAATCTTGAAAGTGCGTTATGTCTGAAAAAGTTCTCCCTTTGTTTGTTTTAGCAGCAATGCTGTTATCAGTACATTGCCCTGTGAACCCTCGGTTCCTTTGCTGATAGAGAAACTAATTGTTCTGCACTCACCTTCTCCATCAGTCAGTTCTTTGTACATCACCTTGTAAAAGGTTTCTATGCTGTTATCATGCCCAGACAAGCCTTTTCTCGCTGGACTTGAGGTAGGTGAACTTTTCTCGATCGATGGTTGATGTGGGGAAATTGCCACATGCTCACACATATCCATACACAAGGAATAGATTAAGCATGTCAAATCAATTATTCCTAACCTACAACTCTTTGGTACTTCTCAGAAGGTTGAGGGATTCTGGTAGCCATGGTGGGATTTAGGTTTCTCCTCTTAAGCAATTTGCCCACTTCTCATGTGAGGCCCAGAAGAAGAAGGAAACATTTTGTTGGAGGGTAAACAATAATTCCACTGTCTACAATAAATGGCTCCAGTCAGCAGTGCCAAGGTTCATTCCTGATCCTGTAATGAGAAGTGCTCAAAACTCTGGCAGTGGAAATTCCAAAATGTTATTTTTACCTCAGGCTTGTAAGGAAATGAGGCTTGTTTGATCATACTCTGTGTGTGTGCATGTGTCTATCTATCCATCTGATCTTTCCTAATAATGTTTGAGGTCTTTGTCTAATTTCAAGAAAATCTGATGAAGAAGTAGAAATTACAAGCAGTGTTAAGTACCAAAAAGCATCAAAAAAGTATGTGGTTCCGTAAAAAAGGGACGTTTGGTGTCTCCATCAAGGGAAACGCAAATATATTTTACAGGCTATCAGAAAGGGCTGTTGAAAGACAGGCTATATTAGCTCTTTTCCACCTTGAATTACTACTTTTAATTCAGTTTTCTTTTTCCACTTAATTTTGCCCATAGGCTTTTCTTGTAAGCATTACATGTAAGAGTGATAGCATACTACAGACACTCAGACAGAGCATCCCATGGGAAAAGAGCTCAGTCTGAGCAGCTCAGGATTATAGATCTTCAGTTTGTGGCAAATGGGAATTTCTGGCCTATGTTGCTTACAATGCTGACAACTCTTTTCAGATTCAGCATCCTAATACCTTGTTGAAGAAGCTAAGCCTGGGGAATGCCAATGGAAAGCCATGGCAAGCCATGGCTGGGTTGTTAAATGAAAATATTCAAATATCAAAAGTTGGACCAGGAGAAAATATGAGATTTGTTTAAATATCTCAAGGCTATGTTGCATTTTGCCTTCTTATACCTGTGATTTGGCATAACAAACTGAAAATAAATATACACCTCACAAACTGGATAACTAGAATATATCTATATCTACATCCATCTATATCTATATCTATATCTATATCTATATCTATATCTATATATATATCTATATCTAATCTATATCTATATCATCTATATCTATATCTATATCTATCTATATCACCATCTGTATCTATATCTAATATATCTACCTATATCTGTATCATCTATATCTATACCTATCTAATCTATATATCTAGATCTATGTATATCTATATCCATACAGGAATACCAGCTGAATTATTAAGCATGTGAGATCTTCCCATTACCATTTTTTGTTAACATTTCTAAAATTTAATCTGAAAACTCTGAAGGTCCCTATTGTAGCAGTTTTACTCTTGCAGGTCTGTAAGGAAATCTACTGCTGGTATATCAGAAGAATTCCACTTCACTCCATAGTTTGTTCCTTAAAACCGTTTAGCTTACTTCTGATAACTTTTGTATCAGTGTTACACTGATGTTGATCTCAAGCCCAAATAAACATTATCATTCTTGGATCCACTTATAACTATTACTGTTAAACAGCAACTAAATTGGCAAAATATCCTGAAAAACAAATATGAATAAAAGTATCATTAACTAGAACAAAGTAAATTATTACAATACAATGATAAGAAAAGATTAGGTTACTAATTGTAAAAATAAGGAAGAAGTAGAAAAACTAATATAGGATCTGTTGTAAAAGGGCAGGTCTGAAGTATTTAGAGCAGTTAAAAGACCACACTACAGAGTAAATATCTACATCTAGGATAGTAGCTGATTTTCTTTGTACCTAAAGTAGTTGTTTCATGCTTTTTGAAACAGAAATAGTAGAAAAAGTTTCATCACTGGATATTTTAGTTAGATTATCTTCCACTACTATAATATGTTGTAGGATTTTCAGAAACATTAGGAGATATTTAAGTGAAATTCTACAGAGAGCTTCAAGGCAGCCCAAGTATTCTCACTGGAAAGCAGAAGTGCTGTAAATCTGCTTTGTTTCTGCCCAGGACTCTCAGAGTTGCTGGACAGGGATGTGTGTCTGACCTTGGTGTTTCAGATGCACTAAACTTCTCAAGAAATTAATGTTTTGAGTCTTCTGCTGCACATGAAGTCACTTGGGAAGGGAAATAGGTTGACAAACTTCATGTCAAGGTTCTGCACAGTGTAACACCAGGTCTAGAGCTCAGGGAAGGGACTGCCTTTATGCTTGCCCACAAGAAAGCTGATCTGTGTGTTGGAGAAGTAGATCTTTTCACAGACATTCAGTAGCTGACACAGACAAGATTGGTCTTTTGAACAGGTTGTGGTTTGTCCATAAATCTCTGACAAATTTTTAAAACTATCAAATTCTACTGGGACAAAATTTCCTGGTGAAAATGGGTAACATATTTGAGGACACATGGTCATTGGACAGCTTTTAACCATCACCAGCACTTCAGACACTCTCCCCATGAACAGCTTTTCTCTCAGTCACTTTTCTTAGGTTTTCTTGAAATAGTTTCCTCTCCGTCTCCCCAGTTACAAGGACAAAGGGTAAATCCTCCCCATCCACAACATGATTTCAGTATTGTGTGGCGGCCACCAAGTGAACCAAGAGACAGAAATACACAACATGTTTATATTATCTGCCAGGTGGACAACAAAAGCCATTTAAAATGGGAAGAGTGGAGAAACAACTACTTGGGAAATTCACCCTTGAAAACTTTTTCTGTCTATAATGAAAGAATCATTTGGAAATCTTATTGATTTTTATTATATTTCTTTTTAAATCAAGAACAAACCATAAAAAGTAGATTTTATTATTTTAAAAGGACAAATTAAAGATCTGCCTATGAGATAATATTTTCAGTTTATCACAATAAAGTTTTTTCATTGACCTGAAGTGAACACATTTTTTTGCATGTTATCCTAGAAAAGAATTTTGCAAGATTCTGGTTTGTTTCTATTTTCCCCTTGGTTGGACAATCCATTTACTGATCAGCTGTACAAAATAGTCACGAAAGCTACATTTTCTCTTTTCTGTCAAGCAAATTCTTACTTGTATTTTGAGCAATGATCTACTAATCTTTGGTGTCTTATGGAGACAATGCATAAAATATTTACTATGCACTTAGTGTACATCGTTTCTTTCAACTCAGAATAAGTAGGTTCCTCAAACTTTGATTGCTTCACTGTGGATCAGTAAATCAGAACCCACTGTGGAATAGTGAGCAATTTGCAAACTGGGAGTCAGCAGGTACAGGAGTAACCTAAGAAGTCGGAGGAGTGTCCTGCTCCAATTCAAGCAGCTAGGAAGGCTGGACAAGTCCTTTTGCTAATCTCAGCATAGTCTCTCAGGAAATCAGGAAAACAAAAATAATGCAACTTTGTTAGCAATGTAGTTTGAAATTGATTGATAAAAATATTACCTAGGAGCTGAATAATGATAACTGTTTATTGTTGACTCTCTTTAGAAAATGAGGGAAATTCATGAGAGTGTATGTGGTCACAAAGCAGGATAGGGGTTGGGATTGGAGTGCAAGATTTGTACTTCCTAATACCCTATTCCTAATATTCTCTCATTTTGAAGGAACACTTTTTATCGTATTTAAATATTCTAGCATATGTAAATGTTTTTTCAGATAATAAAAATACTTTTTTTCTCATCAAGTGTCATAACCTTCCTGTATAATCTTCAAATTCAGACTGTCATTTTTTTGTGTCTTGATCTATGCCATGAGATTTAATAATAATGCATCCATCAAGAAAAACAGTAATGCAATCTAGAGCATCCATATTCTACTGTGGTCTGGAGGTTAAATCTGGCAAATGAACCTAAATTGCTCAGGATAGGGAGCATCAGGGGCCCCAAAGTTCAGTTGTAAGTGGGATCTGTGTGCTCTGATAAGTGAAGCAGAGGTGTACAAAGAAGAACAGAAGGAGTTGTGAGGGATCTTCTCACACTTCCATGGACTTGCCCTTGGTCAACATCACTGGTCAGGAGGCATTGACATCACCAGATGTAACTGCCTTTTCTCTCTCCATAGTTAGTGGATCAAAGCAGAGACTCTTCCAGAAGGTGATTTTAAGCAGATGCTTCATTTAGGTGCCCTGAATTGTCTTCCAAGGATGCTGTTCTGTCTTTGCTGACCAGGGACAAAGTCAGAGAAGACTAGCTGGAGGAATATGCAATTTCTGATGCCAAAATTCAACAAAATTCCTTTATTTCCCCACTTTTCTTGCCTCTGTAACTCACAATTTATTCACAGTGCTGACACAATCCTTCCCATGCAAGCCCATCCTAAGAATACACTAGGCAACTCCTATGGAAGGTAACATAGAAGAAAATGCAATTTTAGCATTCCCTGCATGGGCACTTACTGGGAATGGCTGCGCCAATGAACACCTAAAGTAACATCATCTCTTTGCAAAAAAACAACATGCATCTTCATTTGTATTGTAACCAGAATCTTTAAAAACATTTATAATTGTTTTTCCATCATTATAAGCTGGACTAATTGGTTTACCTAGTTGGCGTCCCATCTAGTGGACACATTATTTTGTCAAAGCAAGTTTGAAAGGACTTGTGTTTGATTTTAGTTCCGATTCAACCTCATGGGAAGGGTCCAAGACAACCACGTGGAATAGCTGGCACTCATCTTCACTCAGCACTCTTGAAGTGTTATGCTTCTAAGGCATGATCAAATCATTCAGTAAAGGGAAACAGACAACAGATGGGTTTTCTTTCTGCTGAAGTCAAGGACGATGCTAAACTCTGGGAACATCTCATCAATGACGCTGGCTTTGACCCTAGCCTGCAGCTTTGATGTGAATTTCTCAGCTATTCCTTCCTGTAAGAAGGATAAAATTTGCAAGGAATAAGAGATAAAATTTGCAAGCTGAGGAGAGGGTGGTCTGACTCTGAAAAATTAACTGACAGTAACTTTTCCTTTTGTCACAATGAAGATACTAAAAGACAGAATGTGTCTATACGGCTCATGCACATACCTTAAATCTCTTCTCCCTCCTACAGTTTTCCCAAATTGAGCATTGGCTTCAAGAATTATCTTTGCAGCTTTCCGGAATCTGCGGTGTGTTTAATTTTGTTTAAAAAACTAGGGCAAATGCAGGGAAATTACTTCAGCTGTGTGGTGAGAATTGCTAGCTGCTAACTGAACCACAGAGTACTGCTGGGAAACTTCATGCTTGCATCTGATAACCATTTTATGGGAATGTGTGCTGACCCACAGCTGTGGTTCTCCACAAAATAGTGGGAGCATGAGTCCTCTTCTACCAAACATACTTTAGGATCTATTCTTAGTCTCCTTTTATTTATTTATTTTTTTTTTTGGTAGCAGACTTGTTCTTTCTTCAACACTGAGATTAAGTGGAAGAAAAAAAAAAAATCCTTGACAATGTTTCTTGTGTTTAATTTTGTCTTTAAATGGTTTGTAAATGGAGGTAGCTCTGTTAACCACAGGTCTGGTGTGAGTTGGTTAAAGACAGAACTAATTGTATTTATTGATTTATTTTTCCACATCTGTAACTTCTGGAGAAAGGTTATTCATTTCAGTTATGCCATTTATCAACTCAGATTGTACAAAAATTCAAGGAAAGAAAAAGCTATCCTGCCTTCACTAGAAATATCTCAGTGATATTAGGACAGATGTTCCTCAGTCTTTCTTCTCTCCAGCATGCACTTCTGTGGATTTATATACATACATATATATATACATGAAATAAAGAACATTTACGTATAGATAATGAGACAGTAGGCAACTAAGCTGTGGTGAAGCTAAGATTTTATGTTTGTCTTCTCTGGGGCAAAAGTTGTGTATTGAGTTTTCCGAGTGCGTTCTCACGTGTGACTATTGGAAAGGTTTCAGTGTTCCAGCTGAAAATGATCTGATACTTCAGTACTTCAAAATAGACGAGTCACAAGTTTTCTAAATTAGGCCTAAATGCATCAGTGGGTCAGATGAGACCCCATAAAGCCCCATAAAGGTAACGTTTCTGGGAGAAATCCTCAATATGAAGAGACCTTCCTGTCACTTCGCAGATATGAAAGACCAAACCAAAGTGCCACATTTTGAACTTTTCTGCCGCCTGTTTCAAAGAATGACGAAGGTCCCAAAGATCCATTGAACACAGGTAATCTACCTGAGGATAGAGGCTTCTTGTTTCCCAGCTGCAAAAACAGATTAGTTTGGATGAGATTCATTGATTTATTCATGGCATATTCCTATGAGCAAATATAATCAGCACTGAAGAACAGAGCAAACCGGGTATACAAGTGCAATCTCACCACATGTACAGCATCACATGCATAAGCACACACACATTTATGCAAGTGACTGTATATTAATCTGGCAAAGTAAAACAATGTGCAGAAGAAGGTCATTAAATTCTACTTAAAGGATCTGTTCTTTCTTCCCCTTTTTATTGCCTCTAGCAGTTACTTGGCTGCCTTTATAAACAATTAATCTCTGGTCTGATAGCCTTGAGCACAGCAAACTGGAGCAAACTATTCAAATAGAGTGAAGACAGCTATAAAATTTCCCTCCTGAGCCCCCCATCTGACCTAGGAAGGTTGCATCCTGTTTTCTGCTTGAAAATGCACTGAGGTCTGATCAGACATTTTCACAGTTCCCACATCTCATGGGATTGGAAACTGGCTTGCAGTGCCTGTCCTTTTCTCTGTTGCCCTGTTTATCATATCTTAAATACCTTGAGGCTATTGTCATGTATTGAACTCTTAAACTAAGTTAATAATGTGGATATAGTGTGGGGATGAGTACTGGCAATATGCACATGCTGCCTTTAAGGAATGTTGGTTTGGAAAAAAGAAGAAAGCCCCCAGTGTGTGTCATAAGGCAACCTCCCAAGATATGGACCTTTCTTCCTTGCCTCGCTCCTCTGGAAAGGTCCCACTGCTGGAAAATATACCAGTTCAAATTTTTTTTATATAAGTTTATTCAGGGGTTTTGTTCGCCTTAGCCCCGGGAAAAGGAATTTAAAGTTCCTTTCCAGTCCATTGTTCCACCAGGTGAGGCCTGATGAACTCAACATCTCAACGGGCTGGGAGCAGCACTAAAGATAAGGACCATCCACGGCCATTAACGGAACATCCGATCCAAACCTCACCCCTGGCGAGGTCTGAGACACCTGGTCTGGGAAATGAGAGATAAGAAGGAAGACCTAATTAGCATCAGAGGTGAAGAAATCCAGATCCAATAGGAAACCAAATACTAAGAACTACCCAACCTAGGACCAATGAACATTGAATCAGTGGATTTCCATCGGTTTTGACAGTACAAAGCTTGGGGAAAATCTAGTAAAATTCACGGAATAATTTTCTCTGCACACCAGGGCTCTGTATGGATGCACATGGATTCTGTATGGATTTTTGTTGCACATCCTGGCCAGAACAACACTCTGGCCAGAATAAAGTAATACCTTGCCTGTCTCACACAAAAATATTGTTGGAGGGTTTTTGTTTTTCCCACAGTTTCAGTGGCACCACCAAGCACCTCTCATGGGAAACTGAGGGACAGTGACCCTGCCAGAAACCAGCACTTCCATTCCTTCAGGAAACTGTTTTATACTGGAAAAATAATTTCAGTGAAGACTAAAGGTGCTCACATACCATGGTGATGGGAACACTCCAGAGAGGAAAAAACAACAGGCAACAGTGCAGGGTGCTTGCAAACAATTTTGTATTCCACACAAACTGTGAGCATGAGCCTGCTCTTCCCTCCATGTGTTAATGTCCACGTTTCTCACATGCAAGATGGAGAGACGAGGAACTGTGCCTATCTGCACCGTTTACTGCCTGCTAACAGAGTCACTGGAGAGAGCTTGGACTGCCTTACTCCAGAGAATGGTGTAGATACAACAGGAATGAGTCTGGATCCAGCCTGCCTGAACATCAGCAGTGGCAAAGGAAGCTGCTCCTCATGGTTTCTTCCCCTAACTCCTCTCAGGGCACTTAAGGCTAGAAAAGCTTGCTGATTTGTCGGCTTTGGAGTCAGCAATTTCACTTGCATGACAGTCTAGTTCAGTGAACAAATGAAATGGTTTATTTATAAGCTTGCTTCTCACCAGGGAGCCAATTTATGCTTAAAATTAGCTAATTGTCCCTTTGATGGATTTCTACTTGAAGTAAATAGAGGTCATTAAGTTTCGCTGTTAGGTTGCATTCAGAAAATAACTATCTGACAAGATGCTGACCTTACTGAGAAATCCCAGGTAAAGTCAACTATTTGGAACAGCTATTTAGCTTTACACGTTAGCAAAGAGCCTGGGGAGGAAGAGGATGTCGTTACCCTGACAGTCTCCTCATACCTCATGCCTTTTATGACTGGAGGTACAAGTTAGAATAACTTGGGATACGCTTGTAAACAAGTCACTTTTTGGGGTACAGAATGGTTTTAATTTCCCTCCTTGGAAACACTAGTACCCCATTAATGACTTTTCTTATCAGACCTCCCAAAAGACCATTGACTTCTCTTGAGAAGAAGCAGAAGTGCTAATAAAACATTAGACATTCTCCCAAAGTCAAACAGTTGGCTCAATCTGTACTTTCCAACGTCTGCCAAACCCATTAATACGTCTCCTCTGTCTACAAAGACACAGTACACCTGCATTTCAAGCTTCAAATGTACAAGGAAACTTTTGAAATAAATCTTATTTAAACCCAAGATATCAGAATATTCTAGTCTACTGTTACCTCTGATTTTTCACTACAACATATCCCAGCACTGGAGATGTACAATGCAAAGGAGCACTCACTGAGGTATAATTTAACAGCATTGCATCATGTTGTAGGGACGTGCTGTGGCAATGGGAATTTGGCCCAGCATGACTCAAAGTTTTTATTAATGACCTTAAAGAAGAAGCGTACACCACATTTGTTAAATCTGGAGATACTACTAAATTTGGAGGTGCTGCGGGCAGCAGGGAGGATGGGAGTGTAACAGAGAAGGAACCAAGTTGTCAGATATATGGGCTGGGAATACATAGCTGAAATCCATCCTGGACACAAGGTAAGTAAAAAATTAAAGAAAAACCCTTCAGTCTGTTGTTAGCAGAAGGGAAATGCTGAAGAGCTGGAGAATGAGAGGAGATCATAGTTGGTTAGATAAAAATGTTTGAATCTGATATATATCAGTGAAATATGAAACCCCAAAACTGACAGTGGCTCTCCATGACCACCATCTTTTTGTCAGAGACTGAGGAATGCTTCCTACGTGACACTGGTGAAACATTTCTGAGAATGATCTTATGAAAAAAACATAGTGGTCCATGTAGTCTAAATCTTGTCTTCAAATGGGACTAATCCTTGATAAATAAGGATAAGGTGTAAGGAATTCTGGAGCAAAGTGTTGTTGAAGGGATGAAGACATGGCATGCCCAGAAGTGCAGAAAAAGCCTCATATAAACTCTTTCAGAGATGGGGAAGACCTCAGTTAGTCCCAGTGAGACTGTCAAGTCGGAGTACTGCTGTAGGAAACCGTTTTCCTGCTAGAACCAGAGTCAGCCGTTCAATGTGACTCCAGACTTGGGCACAGAGCCTGGAGTTCTACCACATCATAAATGACCTGCCCACAGGGAGAATTCCCTACCCAACTCTACTTGTTAGAGGTTCCTCAGTGTCCTGAAGACTGATGGCTTACATCCATTTCAAAATTCCTTAGGTAAAATATTAGTCACTTGGAAATTATTGGTAAACTGCCACTGAATTCAATGGAAACCAGATTTCTTCCAATGGATATATATTATATGGCAAAGTCGGTGGAGGAATTGAAATGTCTGCATAACAGCCTGCTTAGATTCTTGATTTTTGTTCTTATAAATCTGCTATCTCTCTGTTGCTACTCCTGTAATAACTTACTCTATCCAAAGGTAATGTCTGAAAGATATCAGCTATCCATGAAAAATTATAAACTAATTAATCAGGAGACTGGCCATGGGAATCTTTCACAGAACTCTGAATATTTTGAAATCTCAGTGCCAAAATAGCTTTGTGGAGAATAAAACAAAGCCGTAGGAAATCACAGTTTATGATTTGAATGCCTTTGCTTTAAAATACACAAAAGGAATCGTCAAAGTTACCTTAAACAGAACAAAACCATTGAGTAGATATTTGCGGTTCTTCTCTTCCATCCTTTGATTTAACTTCTACTGGGAAATACAGTAGCCAAATGTACCTTTTCCTCCACTGAGGAGAAAGGCACAGGAAGGTGCATTAGATAAGCAATTTCCTCTGAACACTTAGTTTTAGGATACTGTTTTCCCCACAGCAGCTGAACGGGACTGTGAAGCTGCAAAGAGGGGAACAAGTTCCCTATGAAGCTCCATTACTGCAGAAGGTTGTGTAATGAGAAGAGGGCAGCAGTCCTGGGACAGCCTTCTGACACCGCACTGACTGCAAAAGTAGCTTTCTGTGCATTTTGCAGCCACACAGAGCTCACATATCCAAAATACTCTCTCTTTTTAAATTTTTTTCTCTTTTCATTATTTTTCTAAAAACTGTGACATGCTAGGAGTTTGTTAGAGTAATAAGGCTGTTAAACTGACCAGACCCTTCAGTGAAAATAATCTACTGCTACACAGTTTTCTTCACAGTCTTGTTATCTCTGCTTTTCTGATGCCACTGCATCATACGTGTGGAGAATGCATGAAAACAACACTGCTTATGAAGCATATCCTCTGTACAGATTTTATGCAGCATATTTAAGCAATAACTATTATTTGATTTGCATCAGACAATGTTTACTTGTGGCAACATTCCAGCTTCTAAGGTGGCCAACTGTGATTTCTTCCCTTACAGGAGGATGAACTGACTTCAAATCTAATTGTGTGGAGCTTAGATAGGGCTATTCTGATAAGTTCTTGAACCAATGTAAAGTGAAAAACATCAGCTTAGTCTCATCTTATTTTAGTTTCATACTTAATATTATAATTTATTTTAAAATTGAGAAGAAATATTTATTTTTTAACTTTGTTTTACATGCAGATATTTTTATTCAGTACTATTATGTTAAAATCAATAAATGCACAGATGTTTCTTCAAACCAAATTATTACAAAATTAGTAATACTGGTCACTGCCATAAAGCAACAGAGTTGAGATTTAGGAAGTATTTCTAGGATTTACTGCTACTTATGAAATTTAAATTTTTTTCTAAGGGAGATATATAAACTGCAATATGTCTTGGTTTCCTCATTCATAAAACTCAGATAATTATAGTTTTCTTTCCTTATAGATGTGGTAGGAATTTACTTTTCTGAATGTTTTAATGTGGAGCAGGTTATTAATTATTTCTGCATCCAGACTGAAATCTTGATCTCCTATTTTCTGTCTGATTTTGTTAATGTAGAGCTTTGCATTTTTCTCTAATAAAATAACAGGGCTCTGCAGAGAGTGGGATTGGACTCCAATGTATTCTGGAGAAGAGTTAGATCTTGATTAGCTCACTCTGAATGAGGGAAGATGGACTTAACAGCTTACAAGTCATGGTGCTCCCTGGAAGAAGCCCAGATCAATGGACTGTAGAGTCCTCTGGAACGGGGCACTCTCAGTGTCACTCGTTGAAATTGCTGCATCTTTCCACTGAATATTTGAAAAAATATTTAAAAAAAACATTCCCCCAGGTATCTCTCCTCTTGACACCCTACCTTTTCTGAATCTTTTTCTTTTTCACCAGCTTTTCTGGGTGTTGAATGGGTGAGCACAAGCAGCTGCTGCAATTCTCTGGACTCCATCCCAAGGCAGAACAACCCTTATCTAATCCTTGAGACCCCTGGGGATACATCTTTTTTACAACACATAGAACAAATGGCTACTTTTAACTGTGATTATGGTAAATAACATTATACACAGTGGTTGTTGAAACTGTCTTTACTCCGAGGGGTCAGATTACAATGCATTTACTTCAAGCTTTTTTTTGTTTGTTTTGGAAAATGATGTTATTCCATTGGTTTTTATCACATGACACTAATTTCCATCTTCTCAGGTTGATTAGCAGATTGAGGTTTTGCGGAACCAGTGAGGGATAAAAACCACAGCTAAAGAGAAGCAGCAGATTTAACTGCGTAAGAATGCTGGCAGGTAGAAAGCAATAAAAACCCATATACCTATGAAATATGAGTCTGCTTAGTAGCTAAGAATAGTTTATTTTTCTAAATATTTTATTGTTATTGTGTCTTTAATTCTATAAACAAACAAACAAACAAAAAATAGCTGACTGTTTTATTGAAGCAGCAGCAACAACAAAACATCAAGAAGGAATTAGATCTAATTTTCTCCTTACGGGAGTCTAAGAGTCCAGCAGCTGCTGCAACTGGCAGTAAAGTCACCATTTCAAAGAACTTATTGAGCACTAACTGTTAAAAAATCCAGGTTGCCACTAAATCACAGTTCTTCACTTGGTTCCCACACTATTGCACTGCCCTAAGCTATACGCAGCTGGCACACATCTCCCCAGAGGTGGCTGCATTTCAGTGGCATGCAAAAGTACATCCAAATTACATCAACAGGCAGATTAATACACTCTCTAATGCTACATGACAAGCAATAAACAAATGCAAACCATCATTTTATTCAATAGGTGACAGAATTCCTTCTTGGGCAATAGAATCTAGTATCTCAGCATATTGCTAGGAAATTCTGAATGGCTACAAATATTTGGCCACCTCTGCAGCCTCACTGCACTGTGTGTGGTCACTCTGAACTATTTTGGTGCAGTCTTGTAATGCTGTGGAATCAGCATGGCAACATTTTATACTAACTTAGCTTTTATTTCCTCAGAGGCAAATGTTCATGAGATGTGAAATGCAATGTTGAATGAAGTTCAATCTCATTGAAAAGCCCAAAATATCAAATGTGAATGCAGGCCAAAATTCTAAGAGGTCTGTGTGTACTGGAAAGGAATATTATGTATATTAGAAATATAGCAGATTGAAAAGGTACTTAAGAAGTAATGTGAGAAGTGACTTTTATGAATATCAGTGAAGGATTCTTCTGATGTATACATATGTTCTCAAAGTACAAAAAAAGTCAATATGTAAAAATATAATTAATAAATATGCCAAAAAAAGCCAGCAGCTCATGTTGCATTAATAAAATTATTTTGCTGTAATTATTTCTCAAATTCTTTTTCTGTGCCTGGAAAACCAAACAGTAACCAGCAGTTGACTCTCCAGCAGACATAATTTTCCCATGAACTAATGATATGCAAGCGTGTATGATAAATTAGAGGTTCAATGATACAAAGGGAAAAGAGTTCCTAAGGGCACAGGTAAGAGGCCAAAGGCAGCTGAAGAGAAAATGAAAACCAAGCTTTTTACATCTCACCAAAATTAAAAAGTATCCTTAAATATCTCTATTATTACCAAGTGTCAGGGTACTTAACAAATACCATAAGTGCTCTGAAAATGAATGAGATCTTACTTATAAGAGATATTTCACAAAACCCCACACTGGCCTCAAAAATAATACCAGAGCAACCCCAGTATCATCCCTCCTATTTTCTATACAGGTTTTATTAACTTCATATTAGATTATTAGAGCTCCAGTCTGCAGGGCAATTTTTCAAAAAGTGGTGGTGTTTAACTTCACAATTTACTTCTACCAGAAACCTAAAATCCCCTACGTTAGCAACAAGTTCACTATAATTTGAAAAAACCCTACTCCTCTAGCTTCTCTTAAATCAGAGCAGAGATTGAGGATCTAAACTACTGCTGCAAGCTGAGTAGGAGTGATTTATTTGAGCTGCTGCCATCGAGAACATATTCTTTTAATAGTGTTGTGTGTTGAAATTGTTTATATAATCGCAGTTTGTCATTTTTAGAGTTTATTTTCTTTGCACCTGTACATTTGAAGTGAATATCTGGAAGGACCTGCCTCCCCCTGAACTGCACTTAGTGACTTGAGTTGTAATAAAGCAACTTTCCTTTCTCTGTTTTGACAATTTTGGTAGCCAACAAACAAGTGTAGTTTAATGTTGATTGTACAGGGTCAAGGCTATCTATTCACCAAGACATTCTTTTTTTCCAGACTCTCTTCCTTTATTTGCAATATGGGGTGAAGAAGAGTTGTCTCCAAAGTTAATCTGAGTTGACAAGGTTCCTTCATATTTTATATGTGCCCGAAACTCGTACAGGCACAAAGCAGCTGCTTTCTGCTCACAGTGCCAGTGCATGAATGTCTTCCCCCAGTCACTGAGCAGGAGTGACGTGACAATCCCTGGCAAACAGAGGAACAGCAGCAAAACCCCACAACTTGTACACAAGCTTTCTTCCAGGCTGGATGTGTAAAAAAAAAGGTGCAGAGGATTTTGAAGTGCTGGTCAGAGAAGACTGCACAAACAAAATCCACCCTCTTTAGTCACATATTTGGTGGTCATATTTACACAGTGTTAATTCCAGACCAGGTTTCCAGCCATGAAAATGATGTGTTCATTTTTTCTTAGATGGTTCGGGTAGGTCCTGACTGTGCCTTTAGAGGCTGGTAGCCAGGAGTGGCTACTTTCATGGATATAATAAAAATGCTAATAAGATTGGAATAATGAAGGGGAAATATGGATCATGTGGAGGGTAACTGGTGGATTTGAAATGGCAGAAATATTATTAGCCGAAAAAGTTCAGAATTTTAAAACCAATGGCTAATCACTTGCAAGATCCTGGTTAACCCTGGCTTTAAGTAGAGTTTTATGTTTCCTGTGTCATCAGTAATTCAATATGCTCACATAGCCATGACACTTTCAAGATTTTTTCTGTGTTTGATTGTCCCAGTCTGCTTTAATCACACACTGGAAAATGTACAAGAAAATGTGGCATTGTGCCATTATTTCTTACTCATATCACCAGGACACATTAAGATAGCTCAAATCAGTTCATAATTCCAGATGTCACAGTTACAAATAATTTGAAGGGAGAGCAGGTGAAAGGAGTAAAAGCACGTGCAAGATACATACCTGAGAATTCTATTTGGAAAGTCTTAAATAACAATTTCCTAAGAGAACAAGCATTTGAATTCAGATGGTTTGACCATGTGTAGTTGTGAGCAGTTTCATTTATTATTATTCATTTTTCATAATCCTTCCTTTGTGCAGGCCCATTGTTTGTGTACGTATTCCTACTGAATGTGAATACTTCCACAAATACAAATTTAAATCTATAAGGAAAGATATCTATAATCTGTAGATTAGGAGCTTCTTTAATCATAACAGTCTTTGGGTCTTGGATATATGTTCTTTCATGATTGAACTTTTTGATCCTACAGCCTATTTTTCACTGCCCTTTTGACAGCTCCAGTTTGCTGCTTACAAAAAATGTGTGTATTTAAATAATCTGAATCAGAATGAACCAGGCCAGCAAAATCTGTTTTAAACAGCTTCATCTAGCTGAACTGTTTTGCAGCTGAGTTAGGTTAGGGGGCATTCAGAGGAACAAATAGTCTGGCAGACCTGCAAGGGCTGTAGTCTCTTGCAGATGTGTCAATGAGCAGCAGGGAGCAGAAGGTGAAGTCTTCTGCTTGCCTGGAATTTGGAGTGTCTGGACAGTTCTCAGCCTAAGCCAAAATTTGCCTGTACTTAATCCATCTTCACTAGCACTTTATCAGTAGGCAGAGACCTTGAATCTGAACAAAATAAAACGTTTAGGTAAAAAAATCTTTTCACATATCCAGACCCCCTACAGCTCTCTGCAAAGTCTAATCAATGTTTTCTGTCCTCAAATACTGCTACACACACACACATTTTGTGTTGTTTTTAATTGTATATTTCTCATCACACTCAATCTCCCCAGAACCCTTCTCAGACGTACACATACTGTGCCCTTCTTCAAAGGCAGTTCTTCAAAGGTGAAAGCCATTGCTCTTGCAGCAATGGGCAGCGAGGCAGAACCTTCCTTCGACCCTTCTCTTAGAAGAGGCATTGGTCATGACTTCTGGTTCCCTGCTGGGAGGGGAAGCAATTGACATAAGACCAAGTCCATCGTCTGGCAAAAACTGAGTCCAGGGGCTGGCACAACCTCCCCAGTGATACCTGAAGGAAATTCTGCTTGTCTTGGGGATGTATACAAAGTGAGAAACATCTTAAAATTTTAGTTTATGCTGACTTACTATGCATATTGCTACAGCATTTATTACTACAGTTGCCAGGATTCATACAGAGATTCTCTTCATACAGAAGTCTCTTCCCGCTGCTCTGGTGATAGTGAAGGTGCTGAGGCTGAGAAGATCTGCACGCTCACCTGCTGTTAGAGCAGAAGCTGTGCTCCAAACCACTGCAAGACAGCTATAGCCTGCTAGAAGTTTCATGGGTTGGCTCATAGCAAAGCTTAGTGACTCTCAGAAATGTCTCACTGGCAGGAGGGAAGTAATTTCTTCAGCTTCAGCACATGATGAGCGTGTTGTGGCCGAGGGAAGGAGATGGCTGGAGGTGAGCCAGGAAGGTGTGCAGCAGAGGGCAGCAGCTCACAGACACACACACACCTGCACCCACAGCTGCCACGCTCAACACACACCCCCCGACAACACTTCTTCCCATCACACACGGACTGGCAAGTTTTGGATCTCTGCAGGTGAGTGAATCTCTTTCAATCTGAACACCTGAGCTTATAAAAATAAACTCCTGATACGGGGCAGAGGATCAGGGCTGTTTGCTGTGCTTTTCTTCTGCTGAAGTAACCTGCATCCACACTGACAAATCACAGATGTACTCAAGAATTCAGTGCTGGGTTTAGGGCAATAAAGGATACACTTTTACAAAAGAAGCAGGGATATTTATTCTGAAAGCTCTCCAGGCATGCCTTGAACTTTTGAACAACCAGCTTTAACAAGACCAAGACATCAGAAAACGTTTTGTAGACCAGAAAACTCATCATGATGCTGGACTCACTAGTCAGTTCATTTGTCTTCCTATCTGGTGGATTTTCTCAGTCTGCCTTTCCAAGGCTACCCTAATAACCACGACAACACACTGCATCGAGGAGTGAGACATTAGATATGAGCAGGTTCTCTTTGTACAGGAAACTCTAAATACCATTTCTTTCTATGAAACAGAGACAGAGGTGTAGGGAAAAAAAAAAAGCCCTGCATGCATTATAGGCCATTTCACCAGTTCTGAGGTTTTGAAAAAGTTTGTGGGAGCCTCACTCCCTAGAGTGTTCTTGAAGCATATTCTCCAATGTCAATAAAGGGTGCTGGTGTCTTTGATGAGAATAATTCAGTTGTTTGAAATACGTCTAAGCAAAATGGTTCTGAGCTTAAGAGTGAAAGTCAAGCTCAGATATTGAGTTTCTTCAAACTTGATGCTGGTTGCATTTAGTCTCTGTACTGCTTGATAATAGAAGTTGCAGCCAGCTGGAATCAAGTAAATGTATATAACTTTTTCATTAACCTGCAAATGATTTGAATCCAACATTTCAGCCTGTATCTGCCTGATTAAAAAAAAAAAAAAAAAAAATCTGTATTTAGTGCATTTAGAAATGCTATAGTGTATTCTGACACCCAAGAAAAATTGTCTATCTTGCCCAAACTGATGAAAGAAATCTCTGAATGGTTAAAGGAGAACAGTCTGCTCACAGAGAAATTATTTCTAAATGCCTAGTGATTAGTGACTAATTTATGTTTGCTTTAAATTATTTCAGCAGCAACATTACTACCCAGCTCACTGTCTTATCCTTTCTCATTCATCTGGAATTGTTATTCTCCATGTTACTTCTCAGAAGGTTTTTCAGGATACTTACATTTAACAAAATTAATTCATTTTTAAATTATGAAATTTTAATAACTAGTTCCAGATATGGAGAAGGTAAAAAAATCCTTTATTTTCTGTGGCACCAGAAACCCTTTAAAATATCACCGCATTGTTACAGGGAAAAGCTTTAAAATGCCCATCTGTTGGAGGCTGGGAATTTTTCCATCCTGTGGCTAGAGATACCTTAACGAGCCTTAACGACTGGGTACTTAACAGATGACGACTGGGTATTTAAGGGACAAAGACGCACTTAAGGGACTAAAAACATAGCCAGGTGTGGCAAGAGAAGAAAAAGGTGGCTGGCCGTGGGCAGAGACACACTTGTTCCCGGGACTTGTTGGAGGAGACAGCTGCTGTTTCTTCTTTCCCTTCACTGCTGCCGCAGGAGCTCAGCATTGCCTGGTTTTTCTTCCTTGCTGGAGTCTCTGCTACCCTTTTGTTTGCCAGCTCCAGTGGACAAGCTCTGCCGCCCAGTTTGCTGCCCTGAGATTCCCTGCT
>VZRN01002382.1:1098795-1109172 GCA_013397935.1 Dasyornis broadbenti
GACGTTATAACAATTTGGAGGGAGAGGGGTCATATCCTCTATTCTAAGGCAGGTTTCCACCTTCCTTAGCAGACGCCTGTCTTCCAAACGAAGACACCATCAATTCAATCTAATAAAACAGAAGACAAAACAATACTTTTTAGTATTATAAGCCGTAATTTAGAAATATAATCTCTTGATTTTAAGCCCTTATCAGCATCCTTGATTAAAAACGGAGTGCTTATTTCTGCAGTGGAGCCATTCACAGTTTAAGACTCTAGCAAGCAAAAGCTACATGGCAAAGAAGTGAGTTACTGCTGGCTCTGATTCAAATCATTTTCATGGACACCCAGGCAGGATAACAATAAATGGTGCTTGCCATGCAACCAGGAAGTGACAAGCAGCAACAAAAACTGGATCCAAGTTTTCTGTGGGAATTTCTGACTGACTTCTCAGACACAATTTCCTCAACTTTTGTATTGAAATTCTGGCACTGCATTGATAGTGCATTGAGATCCATTCCAGTTTGCTCATCTCCTTGACCTCATTGCTCTGTGTTGGCAAGCTTCTGTAGAGCTTTAATCATTTGAAGGGTGTCAGATACATGCAAACCTGGCAGAGTGAGCAGTCCAAAAAAGGACAAAGGATTTATCAATAACCTTCTGCTCTTTCTGGCTGCATCAGTTGCTGTCATCAAAACTTTTCCCACTGAGACTCTGAAACATCTTTTTGAAAAAACTATCCTGCCACTCATGTACCAATATTTTCTAAGATCTGTCTATGTCAATACTTTTTGTTCTCTATCAAAACAATGCAAGAATTCATTCAGATCCCTTTTGCACTTTTTTTTTTTTTTTAGCACATTGATAAAACATCAGTTGACAAGGGTACACTATGTTTACAGAACTTGGAGGGCTCTTGATTGAACCTGGTATAACAGAGACCAGAGTTTAGCCTTTACATAAAACCAGTAAGTTGAGGTTATAAAAATTTCTTATTTCAGAATAAAATTGTATCCTTTGTACTGACTTGGTACAATGAGTAAAATTAGTTTTGTTTCATAGAAACATAGAATGGTTCGTGTTGGATGGGACTTTAAAGATCCTCTTTTGCCATCCCTCCTGCCATGGGCAGGAACACTTTCCAGTAAACCAGGTTGCTCAAAGCCCCATCCAACCCCATCTTTAACAACTGAGATGGGGCACCAACAGATTCTCTAGGCAACGTGTTCCATTGCTTCACCACCCTCACAGGGGAGAATTTCATTTAAACTTACCTTCCTTAGGCTTAAGGCCATTCTCCATTGTCATATCACTCTACACCTGTATAAAAAATCCCTCTCCAGCTCCCTTGTAACCTCCTTTAGGCATTGGAAGGAATAGTCCTAACTATTGTTTGAAAGGCATTATTTATTTGACAAAGCCAGTGGCCTGATTGCAAGGAAAGCACTTGTTTCTTATAGCGCAAGCATCAAATCTGATCTTGATTGAAATGGGCTTATGACTATTGAACTGTAGGAATTTATACTGGTTTTATGATGTTATGCCCATTGCACAGGACAGATGCCACCTCTTCCATCAAAGCATTAAATTTGGTGCAGACAGAAAATTTGAATAGCTCTGAACCAGCAGAATGAGTTTATAGCACCTTTGAGCTTTCTTATATACCGAGAACATTTTTGACAGCAGTGGAACCTGGTTATACTACAGAAAGCCAAGAAAGCAAATCTTCTACCAACAAAAATCCTTCACATATGCTTTGATCATCTTTTTGCTAGGACTCATCCTCGGAGATACTCAGCACTTCAGAGTTATTTTAACTAGCAGGATTCTTTTCAAATCATGATTTCATGAAATCATAACTGTCATTGCCGTAGCTCAGAGCACTATCAGGGACTCACTGCCAGCAAACTTTGTCTCTACTTCAAAAGGACAGTCAATGTGGAAGACAAAAGACAAAAAAGAAAAGGATAAAAAGGTGTCAGTATATTCCTCAGAATAGAAAGAGGTTTCCAATGTCTTGTTTTGGAGTGGTAGTAGAGAAAGACAGATAAATAAATCCTCCTGAACCCTGAAGCACCTAACGTCTTCAAGTACATTTAATGACAAGAGATCATGAAGGTAGATAATCACTTCAGATTTTCCTTCTTCACCAAAATTAATAAAAATAGGTTAGAAATTATTTACCAGAGTAAATTTCTTCTCTCTGTCTTATATTTTGTCTTCATCTTTCCCTATTAACTTTTAAAGTTTAATATTAATATTGATTAAAACAAATAATGTCCTGCACCTCTTCTATGCCCTGTGTGGCAAATGGAGAGGCTTTGATTCATAAGTCTCACCACTCTTCCCCTTCAGAAAAGTTGAACTGAAGGGCTTGGTCCATCATGTAACCAGCTCTTGTCCTGTCCCAGTCTGTCCTGTCCCATCCTGCACTGTCCCATCCCATCCCACACACTGGGTCGGGGCACTGCCTGGCAGATTGTTGGTTGGCCCAGGCCAAAACTTCCAGGAAAAGGGATCAGCTTCTCTGATTTCCCTGATCACTAAGCCATAGGCATGATGGTGTCCTGGGCCAGTTTAGTCCAGAAGTAGAAGATTTCCAGCTCTCAGGCTTCCCCAGAAATCTACAGTTTTTATTTACTGAGAACTGATTCTCATGTAAGGAGAACCAAAGCCAAATATCTCAGAAATGTTTATAACTCTCATAAAGACAATTAATAGCAGACATCTGAGTAAGAACAGATAGAGCATGGGTTATAATACAAGCTAATAAAAAATACCCCATATATCACATGAAAACAAAGAGTGAATAAAGCCCCAAATCATGCCCTGTGAAAAACATCACATCAAGAGTAGAATGAAAGTATTGATGGCAAGAAAATGAGAAAAATAAGTAACAAGTTAAGCCATAGCCCAAAGGTTTTAATTTCATGCTTTGAAAGCTTCTTGCATCTCCCTTTCCAATTGTTATTTCAGGTTCCAATATCCAATCATAAATTAACACTGCCCTTGTAACTCAATAGCTACATTGGATGAATTAAATGTAAGGAGGAATAGTAATCCTTGGCAAAAGCTGAAGTTCAATTTAGAGTTTGATAACAAAAAAATGTTGTGAATTAGGCTACTGAAGAAAATGCAGTAAAGAATGTCTTTGGATAATCACATGACAAACAAAATAAAAGAAATAAACCAGGAGAACGTTCATAGGATGTGTACAATTTTACTTACTATGAAAACACCACCAGAACTGTCATTTCAAAACTAGAGCTGTGATCTGTTTTATCCACTCTCCTGACCAGAAGAGTAGCCATCAACCATCTCTTCCAAATGACATAAAAAGACATTGCCTTGAGCAAGCAGGGAGTGGGGACTCTGAATGAATGAAGCCAAGCCAACAGGCTGTATTTACCTTCACCTTCTCCCATCACTGTTTCTGGCACGTGGTATTCTCCAGGCACCATGCAGAATGCCATCACTGGAACATGATCTGTGTGAATGTTGTTCCTTCACTTCCTTGAATTATGTGAAGATTGTTCATCTCGCTTTGAAATCTGTCATAAAAACAGTGAGTGAACAAGGGAGGGTATAAATCTACATGTTGGTTAGCTTATAGAGTGCACAATGTTCACACCTGTACTCTCTGGATTGTCTAGCCTGAGGAAAAATGTCTGTAGAGATGCAATTTTTTCTTCCTTCCAGGATGCTGTTGCAGTTAAAATATTAGAAGTGTGGAGAGTTTTGGATAAGCTCCTCTCTCCAGTGTGAAGTAATTATACGCTCATACACTGCAAGGTTCAAGGTCCAATGAGGGGTGTGATTTATTAAAAAAAATCATAAAATGCTAGGCTGAGGATCCAACCATGTCACCCTTTAAGCATTCTCTTCATAACCCTAGGAACATTCACTTTTTGCTAAATGAAAGAACCTAAACCAATCAGAAATGGCCTTATGTCTGTTGGTAAAACCCAATGTCAGTAAAACAGGTTCTTCTTCTTTTTGTTTGCTGACTGAACTGTCCAGTAACCAGCAGTGGAAAAGAGGTATTGAAATATAATGAAATTACCTATTAATATCATACTGCTCTCACAAGAGGAAAACAGCTCCAAATGATGAATCATTGAAGATCCTGGGTTCAGAGAATCTCAGCAGCTTGATAAATGCAAAGCCTGATCCCAAATACAGCTTATATCTAAAATATAATTTTTAAATTTTTTAATTTTAATTTTGACCAAAACTATCAGGAAAGCCTGAAGAAAACCTAAAACTTGGATCAAGAAAAGAAATATTTTTCAGTTGTTTTGGGTTTTTTTTCATCAGCTAAAATAATAGCTAGAGTGACAGTCATCATGCTGCCAGTAAGGCTGCTACTGGGATAAATGGATCATTCCTTGTCGGTATTGCTTTGCTTCAGCACAGTAAGAGTATTTTACCTGCTTCCAGAATTATTTCAGACAGGGAACTATGATTACTCAAAAAACTGTGACTTGAAAGTACAGTACAAAGCATTTAATGAAGATTTCCGTGTTTTATCTGACAAATAATCATGTGGCCAATCTGGCACAGAATGTTGGAGGTTCTTCAGTCTATGATACAGAGTTAAAAATACAGAGATCATTTTACTAAAATGTTATTTTCAATTAATGTTTTTCTTCTGCAAATGTTTGACATACTCCAACCGCTTAGTTTTACATCAAGCCTGTGAACAGCTAATTATAAGAACAGTTTTACAGATGGGAAACAGGTATCCACAGTCTAAGGGATCTGCCAGAAGTCACAGAATGCTTGACCCACATCCTCATGAAGCTGGCAGTAGCCTTCACATGCATTCTACAGTTATGCTTAACCCCATGGGGAGCCATGACTAGAGCTCAGTTAATTGCAGGGTCCTACTATGAGCGTGTAAGTATTGCCATTACAGGAAACGCAGGTCATTTGTTACGCCACTGGAGCATCCAACTGATCCTGTCATTAATCACTGTGACATCACAGGACAGCTACCATATGGTGCAAAATAATCCCCTCCCTTGCTACAGAAATTAGATATCTTTAAAGACAAAATCATCTCTATACCACTTGGAGAGAACACTAGACTTTTGCTTCCTTTTAGAGCTTTGTCCTAAAAAGCTGGTTAAGATGATTTGTGAAGGAAAAGCGAGACCTTCAAACACTTTCTGCAAGGGAAAAGAGGATCAGCCAATGCAACTCTTGCTATATGCAAATCTAACTTATTCATAACCTTAACCATATCAAACTGATCATTAAAAATCCATCCCTTCTAATGCACTAGGAAAATGTTGGTCAGAAACAATCATTCACACATCCTCATACACACTTAGCCTCCTATTCACTTCTTTCTGTCAGATGTTCTCCAGTGGTGGCTACAATGATTCTTCAAGTATGGTCCTTTTGCAACGAATAGGATGATAGATATCCCACCATATATTATGCAGAGTTTTACTCCTAATGCAAGCACGTTAGTTACATAGTTTTAGTTTTGATGCTATATTTCAGTTACCTGCATCAGTGGCCTGGATGACGGCACACTCTGGTGCCATTGCACTTCAAGCAGCAAAGTCATTAGCAGCTTTCAAAACTTGAAAGTCTGCCCTCAATAGAAAATATCTTTTCCTTTGCAAGGGAAAGTTGTGCCAAGTTTACATACTGTGATACCCTACTTTGGTGCTAAGTTTTTGCAGCAGAATCTGGGACAGCAAGTACCTTTGTATAGCATATTCAAAATAACCAACTTATTCAAGTAGGAGGTGTTGTCATCAGCCAGAGTAAAACATCAAGCATGCCCTGGTACTTTATAGACTTAGATTTATTAGAGAGGAGGTTAGGTACCAGAAGCTTGTTTCAACTTCTTATTAGTCCCTACATGTTTTTTCTTCAATAGGCTGCTAATAACTCACCTATTTGTAGACTTTTGATAGCCTTTCAAGCATTGCATTGCATTGCAGTTTGGGATTTTGGCACCCATATTTTTCTGAATTTAACCTTTAGTCTCCATGTAAAGGAATGTGAATGTGGGATGAAAAGAAAGCACACCTATTGTCAGCAATCTTCATTCTCCTATGAGAATGTCACCAATTTTCAGAAACCAAGTAAATATGATGAGCTTCTGTTGTGTGCACACATTCTAGATGGATTCTGGCTTGGAAAGATTTGTAACTTAGAAAATGGGAAAGGAAGGGTTTAATCGCTGCCTATTTTACTAATGGGAAACTGAGGCACAGAAAAGTTAAATTCAACTAAACCATAAGGTCATTCAAACCAAGAAATAAATTGGATCAAGACTTGAATCAAGTGTCTTAAACACAGGATCATTCTTTTTTCCTCAATCTTTTGTGAAAGTCTTGATGACCATAGAGGGTTCATTTCTTTCTTCTTCATCTTCCTCAGGAGATTTGAAGCATAACTGGAATTCCTAAAGTTCTATTTGATCAGACTCAATTTGGCCTAATTATGAGCACAAATGTTTCGATAATTTATTCTTATTTCTCCACCACAATAAGTCAAACACATAAAATCTTACAGTACTTCATTTTGAAAGAGAAAGCTTGTAGGAGAAATTATAATGCAAACCATGTGACGTCTCTTCTCTGTTTATAATCTTTCTGAAAACACTATTTCCCAAGAAGAAGAGGGTTCCTCATGTATAACTAAGTCCAGATTCTTATTTCATTTCATTTGGTTCAAACATATGGTTAACATCTTGCAGTGTTTCATATACATTTTGCATACATACATATGGCTCCAAGTTTAAAAAAAAAAGAAAAACAATTAAACAATTCCACATCTATGGCTGTAATTGCATTTGACTTAGGGTGAATATTCTTTAATAGCTCTCCTAAATCTGTATCAGCAGGAATGAAACTCAGCTGAATAACAGTAACCTGAATGTTTAGATATTACTGGTAGGTATTGAATCAGTATTTTAGGGTGATAAAAATGCAGCCAAATGAAAGTCAGGCTAATAACTTTCCATCAAAGTACTAGAAGAGTCATGCTAAAGAACTACATGTTAAAGCAGATAAAATATCACGGGATTTTTGTGCACTTGTAGTTAGTTTAAGAAATAGATAGGAGCTCCAGTTGTAAGGATATGTTGCTCTGTCTTCTAGTTGAGAGTCACCAAAAACAGATCGCTTCCTCTCTTTTTCTTCTTATCTACAAAATAGACTTTAAAATGACATCTTACAGGAACAATTATGATATTTATTTAACATGTATGAAAATATGTTATACAGAGGTGAACCTGTCAATTGGAGCAATGGTGCATATTCATGACTCTTTATCTCCCTGGCAGCTCTTCAGTATGTCCAAGAGGTAACAGAGAGTACCTCGAAGGAAACAAGAGAGGTGTTATGACAGGGATCAGATGTGCTCCCACAGAGAAGAATTGTGACCTGAAAAACTTTCTGACATGCACTAAGTCCTCAGGAAGCTGAAAGTTGTCAGCGCATTTGTTGAAAACCAGTTCTCACAGAATCACAGGCTGGAAGGGACCACAGTGGGTTGTCTGGTCTAACCTCCCTGCTCAAGCAGGGTCATCCCAGAGCACATGCCACAGGACCATGTCCAGACAGTTCTTGGGTATCTGCAGTGAGGGAGCCTCCACACCCTCTCTGAACAATCTGTTCCAGTGCTCAGTCACTGCACAGCAAAGAAATTCTTCCTCATATTCAGGTGGACCTTCCTGTGCATCAATTTCTGCCCATTGCCCCTTGTCCTTTTGCTGGACACCACCGACCAGAGCCTGGTCCATCGTCTGACCCCTCCCTGCAATCACTGACAGATATTGCTGAGGTCCCCTCTCAGCTGTCTCTTTTTGAGGCTGAACAGGCGCAGCTCCCTCAGCCTTTCCTCATAAGAGAGATGCCCCAGTGCCTTCATCATCTTCACTGTCCTCCACTGGACCCACTCCAGGATCTCCACATCTGCCTTGTACTGAAGAGCCCAGAACCAGACACAGCACTCGAGGTGAGGCCTCACCAGGGCTGAGCAGAAGGGCAGGATCACCACCCTCGACCTGCTGGCAATGCTCCTCCTAATGCACCCCAGGACACCTTTAGCCTTCTGCCGCTTATGACAAATATTCTGTCCGAGTATACTGAGGAAATCTATTTTAATAAGTTGTGTCCAGTGAATTTTTATCTTACTGCGGTAAGATAAAGATCTTCCAGCTGCCAGGAATTTTGCTTCAGGGATAAGTGACTGAAATGCTTTGGGCAAAGGACAATCTTGTTGTAATGTATTTGTTATAAGCTTAAATGGTCAAAAGCACTCATAGTAAGATGATTTCTCAAATGTAAAAGACTTCCTTTCATTTGCATAGATAGGTAACTATAGCTTACACAGCTATATAAATATGCAGTAGACATATAAAGGTTTATAAATAGAACAGTCCCTAGATAAACAAAAATTATTAATAAGTATTTTATTTTGATAAATCAAATATTAATTTTGGGTAAAAAACATTGGTGTGCTTCATTCTATCATTTTCTATCTGCATTTTTTAAAAAATAACATGCTCACCTCAGTAATTTAGGCTTACCAGAAATATAAATTTTCTCATGTTAATTCACTGTTTTTCTTCTCCTGGTTGAAAAGTGTGTAACCCAGGCAACTAATTGTTTTGTTTTTTTTTTCCCCCAAGTTTTCTACAGTACTCATAAGCTTTAGTTATTTCAGTAAGTAAAATTCTGTATTACTCCAGCTGAGATAACATTCTTTGAGTTCAGTGCTGATGTAACATCTGGAAAATGAATTCATTCTACATTAATAGTAAATTGTAGTCTAGCTCTTCAGGTCCTAAGCATATTGCTTATGGAGAAGAAATTCTCACTACTTATGTTTTTTTCAGATTATTCTATCTTAAAACAATCAGTGACATCACCTTCCTCTTTTTCAGGCAATTAAATCTCCATATCCTCTGTAACTCATTAGTTGAATAATCCAGAGACAGTATTAAAATACAGTACTAAGAACAGGAATGCAGGCCAGGCTGGATCAGAGGTCTTACTGTCCTACCTCTAATGGCACAACAGCAGCGTAGAAGAAGCAATATAAAAATGAACTTCTAAATGAAAAGGAGTTGGTCCTACAGAGGTTGAGCAGCAGTCATTCTCTTGACTGTTTGAACTTGCAGTTTTTTCCAGAAAGTGTATCAGATCTGAAACATACTCTATGGAAATGCAGGGCTTAATGAAAAATAGATATATTTGTGCAGGAATCTGAATAAGGGGGATTTTAGGAGTACTAATGGCAATTAATTGCCTTTGAGTAAATTATCTTTAACATCTGAAAATCCTTCCCCAGCCCATATGCCACAAGTCACTAAACAAATCTTGATTTTCAGTAGTGATGAAATTTCACTTGTGATGACCAGCACCTCTGGAAATCAGGCCAGCTTTTCTGTCAAAGACAGATGATATTTATCTTAACCAAACATTTAATATATGTTAAAGAATGCTTAACAACGTGTCTAAAAGTGCAAACGAAAAGGAAGGTCTACATGCTGCATGTGGGACTTTAGAGCAAGCTAATTACATCTAGGTCTAAAACTGAAAGCCTGGAAAGTCCTGCTTAGCTGATGAGTCTAATGTCTGAGAGCTGCTCCTGTTTCATCTGTACATATTTTATTTTCAGATAGCTGATGTCCTGCATCTGCATGTACCCAGCAGAATACTGCTGTAGACAAAAATGAGTTTAAGCCAACTAATTCATGGCTGGTCAATTGCCTTGATGGTAACGCCACTTCCTGTTTGGATTTCAGCTGTGCTTAAGTAGCAGGAAGGTATCTGGGCTGCTTCTGTGCACATGCTGATGACTAAATTAATGCAACTTTGGAAACAATGAGTTAAAGAAGAAAGTGCCCAATTTCCTAAGCTGTTGGTTACTGAATTTATATATAAAGAACAAGGGAGTCTGGATGTCAACACAGGATATGGATAATACAAAGATTCCTTCCTGAGGACTTTTATTACATCTGCTTTCTTAAAGAAAAAATAGAAATAGTGAGTCATTTGCAGTATTTTTTTCAGATAAACATGAAATGCATCCAACAAATAGTAGCATAGCCAGGTGCTACATCCTGTGTTATGTCCGTCAAGTCCACAGCCAGCTAGTTGTGGGTGGGGGAACATGTCCAAAAACTCCATGTGAAAGGTTGGAGAGATATATAAAAACTTGAGATACACTACTTCTCTATATTAAAAATAAGTCTGTGACGCAGCATGATTCACCTCTTAGGTGTATGGCCAGGTCAGTTCCACCAGTTCCACGTCATTATCACAGCCAGCACCTGCCATGCTCATTTCCCTGTGATCTGAAATCCAAATGTGTACGTTGCTATAAATTCAGTTAAAAGAAAGTTTCTTTTTTTTTTTTTTTT
>VZRN01002382.1:1109206-1127869 GCA_013397935.1 Dasyornis broadbenti
TTTTTTTTTTTCCTATTGTTCTACAAGACTCCAAGGTATAAATTTGCATTTGGCTTCCAGAAATATCCTGCTTCCTAGAAAACTGGATAAGCATGCTTAATCCATGAGGTCTCTCTCCACAGCATTCCCTGGTTTTGTCTAATAACTGTAAGGAACAGCAGGAGGATTCCTGACAGGATTTCAGATATGTTAACAAAAGTAAGGCTGGAACAAGCCAGCTCTGCTGCAAAAAAACCCCCCTTTTCTGGGCTTGCAGCTCTTCCATTTGAACTTTGTGATCCCCAGATAGCCCAGCTGATTCCTCCAAATGCCAAGTATAGTTGTCATTGTTCAAGTCTGTTTCCAGAGAACACCACACGAGGCATTAAAGCACAGAATCCATATTTGTCGTGTTACACACTGTTGGATGAAAGCCCACATCTGTTCCTTGAGCTGACTAGACAAAAATGGGTCAGAGTGAAGGGAATAAAATCACAAGCACTGATCTCTCATATGTAAAACAAAAATCCAGAAAACTTCTGACCTTTAAGTAGAGCATTTCTGGCTCTTCCTGGCTATGCCTTCTTCAGAACACATGTGCCTGAGCAGCCCCACAGAACGCTGGCTCTTTCTAAGAACTGAGAAAGTTCTTAGAAGAGAAGAAAGTTGATGCAATTTGGAGGCCACAGACCAAAATACATTTTCAAGGAAAGTGTTTTGTAATCATCACAGCTCCCTATGCTTAACTCAAATTCTACTGCACACAGAGAAAACTGAGGCGATGAGCATTTCTCAGCCGGATCGTTTGCCTGGGAGAACACCTTTGTCTGCTGATGACAACAGATGGGAGCTCTGGGAGGGATCCTCATCTTTTTCCTGACAATGGGAGGCTGTTAGGGCCTCATTTACATCCATCTCAAAATGTTCCAGCAAGGGAAAAATAATGTATCATTTCCCACCTGCAGTGGGGGAAACCGAAGCATGTGAAGTTATGTGCTTTTTCATCATGACAAAAGTCCAGCCTCAGATCTGTTATTGCACTCCTGTTTGCTTGTTCTGAGGTGATACAGCTGCTTTTAGCCTGAACAGAGCTTTGTGCTCTCTTGTTCTTGTGGAATACTTAGGAGAGGTTCTTCATAGAGACTTCACTCTATTCTTGATGTGTGATCTTTGTTTGAACATCTCTGATTCTTTTTTGCTTTGCTTTTTAAGACTATTCGGTGTTTGGAACGGTCCTTGGTACGGGCTACTACACAGGTAATCATCTGAAATCATAGCTGAACACCTGGATGTTTTAGAAGTCAGGCTGCTGACAAGCTTACCTTCATGTGCACGCAAGACCATTTGAGATTGTGTTTTATGAGTAATATTGAAGTCAATAGTAGAAAAAAAACCCCAATAGGTTAAGTAAATACTAAAACATAATTTTTATACCCAAAACACTGTTGTTTGTCTGAAAACAACATTTTTTCTCCACAAAAGCCCATCACTGGCAATTTTAGAGAAAGATAATTTTAAAAGCAATAAAGGTCACTGGAAGAAGTAAATATAGTCTTTTAAATTANAAAAAAAAAAAAAAAAAAGGGAAAACCCCCACATTTTACACCTTCTGTTTTACAAAACCAGGTAAGATTCATTAAAAATACATTAACTGCTTCTTGGAATAATATTTTCTGTTACGTTGAAAACACAGATTTAGAAGAAAGAGCAAAAATACCATCTTCAGAAGATTACAAGGTAATCTCGTAATTGAAATACATAAAAGAAAAACCCAGTGGAAAATGCCTTCATCGTGCTGTCACTGCACCCCTGAGTTAAGTTTTCAGTGTCTCAGTTTGCCCATGCAATACTCACATTTTTCTCTGCTCTGCCAGACCCATCATTCATTCACCTTCACAGGACCTTGAAAAACTCCTCTGTAAGTGAAGGTCGGAGGTCTGGTCATCCTGGGTGTGTACAGTGAAAATGGATGGTACTTCAACTGACAGATGATCACAGGATAATGGAATTTTTCTGACAGTTTAAGAAGATGATCCTTAATATTTGGATTTTTCTAAGAAGTAGTGAGGAAAAACTACATTAGTTTTCTATGCAGGAAAACCAAGATAAAGTTGTTTAGAGCTCTGTTTCCCCTTCTTTCTGTGGGACATAGAAAATTAAATATCACAGAAGACTGGGCCTAAGGGTTTTGTGCAAAATCTCAGAGGAAACCTGTGGTAAACCCTGAACTCAGGGATTTCAAGTCCCTAACTTAATTTGGACTCCAGGTTGTCAAGGATCTCTGGATGTGGATGACAAGACGGTAACCTCTCATTATAAGTTCTAGGCCAGTTGCAGCTCCCACATTCCTTTGGTTTAGATTCATGATGGACACCATACACATTCAGTCTGCCCTTCTCAGATCAACAAGCAAAAAGTTAGAACAATGCCAACATTTAAAATAATAATTATACATATGACATATTAAGACTTGTTAAATCACACTACTAATTCAAGGAATAATGTAGAAGTGAAAAACATGGAGCAATTTATGTGAACAGTGTTATTGAAAGACAATCAATATTCATTACAATTTTTTAAAAAAGAGATATAATGGATTAATTATGTTTAGTTTTCCAAAGGTTACTCTGAGATCAGTGTGCATTTGTATGGATCTCTTTGTTCTAGGGACCAGCCTTGTGTTAGGACTGAGGCCCACGTCTAGAGCCAGAGCTGGCACAGCAGAACCCTAGAAAACAGTAAAGTCTCTGGGTGAGCAGGAGTGAGTATGGGCAGAGATAGCACATAATGAGTGGCATGCATTTGCATTTTGATATAGCAAAAGGGGATTACCCAACCAAGTGTAAAAGCTGCTGATTTAGTAGAATGAGGAGTATATGACCTTTGCTTGTCATTTATTCTGCTCATTATAAAGAACAGCTTTACAAAAGGGGCCCCCAAAAGCCATTGAATGCAACAGAGAGGATCCAGCTGATTTCATTGATCATGGATAAGCAATAAAACTGAATTGGTGTAAGATTCACACCTTCCAGTGTTACATACCAGGGACAGAATGCAAAAGGGAAAATACCTGTCACAGCCACAACACTGCTGACTAGAGATGGTGAGAAAATGATTCATCAGTATTATCAGTGTGCTATCACTCTCTGGAAATTTTCAGTGAAAATGAAAACAATGAAACAATAACAGCATAGAGAAATCTAGTGAACAACCAGTCTCCCACACTCAGAAAGGGACGAGGTAGTGGCAGAAGCATGCAAGACAGTTTCGAAAGTAATAAAATATACCAGTATTTTCTCAGGAGAGCTCATATTTTTAACAAAGAAGTCAAAACTGAAGTGTTCTGACTGTGAGTGCCGTTGTTTCTTATAGATGGAATACCTGGAATACTTTCCCTAGTAAGTTAACTCTCCTGGTCAATGGCCTGTGCTCTAATGAACCATGATCTTTTTGTTAATCAATAGGAAGGATGAAATGGAGACAATCTTTGTGGTGCAGTATGTTAGTCATGGGACATATAATATGTCTAAGAAGAATATATAAAAGAACAAGGAGGTGAAGAAATGTGTAGAACACCAGCCAGGTAACTCAAAAGAATTGTTTCAGTCTCTTATCTGACTGAAATATTTTGGTATCTGTGGTCTCATTGTGTTTGTAACTAAGGAAGTCCAGCATGTCCAACAAAAATATACCGTAAGAGGAAAAATCCCTTTTTGCTAAAAAAAAGAGAAATTTCTTAATTTGAAAACTGTTTCAGTACTTTTTCTAGTCTGAGAAAGTCAAGATAGACTACTGTTGATATAACTTTTCTCTACATTTGGCAGGATAAGATCTGAACCTTTATTTCCTCCAAAGTTAGGGGTTCCAGTTGCTACCTTTGTGCTTTAAGGTGGTGTAAGCTGCCAGTTGGATTTTGAGGCTCTGTAATATTTCTCCAGGTATAAACATGCAGCATGAAATGTTCCTTGTCTCAGTTGAATATGGAGCAGTGATACACCCACTCCATTCCTGAGAAGGGTTAAGAAACCTGATAACAGGTACAGAGAAGGAAGGACACTATCAGTGGCTTGGATCTGGTTATATGTGAGTATTTGTGAAAGGAGATTAAAATCAGTGGACGGATAATATCACTGTGTTTGTATCTTGCTGAAAAAGCAGCCTTTTCCTCTCCCTTTACGTCACTGGCAGTGTCACAACTGCGAATGCAACCACATGAAGAGAATGACAACTTCCAGCTTTGATGGGCTGCACTCCGCTTTCCGCAGGGGCGCATAGGAAAATACGTGGGACGCTCGGCCGAGCCAGCAGGTACACGAGCAGCGCTCTGCCCTGAAGTGTCACTGGTGAAGGGGACACTGCTATTGTGCTGCTTCTTAGTCATGGAAGAGTCAGAACCTCAGTGGAAGGTCCCAGCTTTCTCTCTCATGAAACTTAAGACACTGTGTTTGAGACCACTGTAAAAGAGTGATGGTATCAGTAACTCACAATCTCTACTGGTGAATTATCAGCAAAAATAATTAATAATCAGCAAAAGTATAATCTGGTTGTTTCCTTTAAGATATGCAAAATGGCCTTAAAGATAATTTTGTGCAGCATTCAAAACCTTTCATATATCCAGCTCAGAGGGATACAGTTAGCACACACTTTCAATTAGCTCTCAGAATGGGTGACCTAAAGGAAGACTGATGTGGGACAGACTCTCCTGGGAATGACTCTTGCAGAGTTTGGAGCAGTGTAGATGCTGAGGCAGTGACACACCAGTCACTCATGAAGTGCAGCAATTTACAGCATCGAGTTTCATGTCAGACACACGTGCAGGGAACAGAGACACCCAGCAGTTCATACAGACTATGGGCTCCAGTGGAAGCTGAATGATTTCTTACTTCAAAAAAGATCAGTAGACCAGGTCCCTAAATAAATGTTTCATTGGTCAGGAAATAAACCAAAAGTCTCTGTGTACAGCCAGTCACAACCAACTTAAACTTCCTGTTAATCTCATAGTCTTCTTGTAGTTACTTATCACCTTTTTAGATCTCAAAATGAACCAGACTGTGAAGTTTATAGGAGAGTAATTACTTCATATATGCTCATATCCCAGTAAGCATCGGGGGACCATAATTCTTAACGTAAATCTAGTTGCAATAAAATTCTCAGTATAGGATCTATGTATCCTTTGCAGTTTATTTCCTTGGGCTTAATAATGGTCAAATATTAAGCAACTTTTCATTTTAGACCAGAATGATCCTTCAAAATATCACACTGAAGTTTTTCCTCTCTTTTTGTTTCCTAGACCTTCTTTTAATTTTCACTTTTAGTTCACAAGAAGTCATGGAAATGTTGTGAGGAAATTCAGATTCTCTGAGAATTGTTTCCAGTCAGATAAAGACATGCAGCAGACCTGCAATGTTCAGTTCTATTGTATTTATACCAATGGCTTCCACAAATCTTAAATTCAAATGAACTTTCAAGACACATCTAAATTGCTAGATGCTTATCTGACCTGTATCTAACCTCCCAACCTTTTGTGGCTGACACCATCACTTAATATCATCCGTGCATGCATATGCACACTACTAGATAGATGCATACGCTGCTAGGACATCGTTCACTTTTGCTTTTTTTCCCCTTGAGCTCCATTTACTCTTCTTGGAGAAGTTTATTCATCTGCATCATCAGTTTCTGGGGCTGCCTGCCCTCCAAGGATGACAGGTTGAGGGGTATAATCTGTTTGGTTATATGCCAGGAGGAAAAAAAATCTAATTTTAACGAACAAGTGTTGATACAAAAAGTCACCAAAGTCTGTCATCCCTTACGTGGGAATTGGGAATGAAGCATTGTAAAGCAGGGTTGTTGCCAAGAACATGATTCTAATGGCTTTACATACTGTCAGTGACATGTGGGAGGGGCGAAGGCAAGATGATGGAATCCTTGAAGGACGGGGGCTATCTTGCCCTTGCTGATCTGGAAGAAAAGATAATGCAAATATACAATATATAGTGATTCTTTGCCAGAGAGGTAATAAAAGCAAAAGTAAAAGATCAGTTCCAGAGATCTCAAATAATAATTACTGTTGACCAGATGGTAATTAAAAAGCTTTTTCTTTCAGAGAAATCTTTTTTCTTTCAAAGGTGAAATTTCTTATGAAGATATACCTTTCTAAAAAAGTTCCCTATCTTAGAAGTGTTCTGCATTTTTTCGTTTGTCCTATCCCCATATACCTGGGCCAGCATGGCTGGCAGTTTGAGAACTCTTTCAATATCTATAGTGAGAACCACTTTGTTTGTTTAAGAGATTGGCTAAGGGAATGGGGAATGGAACCATTTCAAATCCTGCAGCATGAAATCAACACTAAACTTTTTCTTTTTTAAAATGTTCCTTAAAGAAGAAAAAAAAAACAACAAAAACAAAAAAAAACCACCAACACATTGCTTTGTATAGCATTTTCCTTCTCACATAAAGACTTTAATGAATTTGACCTCACCCACTCCCACTGGGAGGCAAATAAGACCAAGGTCAGTTACTATGTTCTTTTCTTCAATAGGAGATCAACCTGCTCCATCCTTAAGATCATACCTACAGAATTCAGCCATTCTGGCTAAGTCTATGCCAGTAAATTACTGTGCCCAATACTGGTCTAACAATGTAAATGCATAGACAGTCATGTTCCTGGGCCCAAAAAGATTTTCTGGCACTGTTTCATTTATTGGTTAATTTAAAAAGATCCTGGGTCTCTCCTTGAATGAAAGCACTTAGTCACTGCCCAGCCAATAGACTCTCACAAACTCCAAGTGCGGCACATTCCTCAACATTTCAGATGTACCTCTGCCAATAGCAGTTTTGATTGCCTTGAGTTACTTTGGGAGGACCCCTTAGAAAGGATTCAGGAGCTGCTCTTTGAAAGGCACCATGTGACCCACTCTAGTCTGCAAGCCAGCACTCAGTGTGCCTCTATTATTTCTTTCCCAAATTCTCACAAAGATCCAGTTGTTGCCATCCTCTGGGTTGCTAAAGATGAAATACAGTTTGTGTTTAGTCTATCTTGAGATTTATCTATGGGAGATTTACACACTTAAGCAAAATGCTTTAAATTTGTCCAAAATAGAGGGTGAGAAAATTCAAAGAAAGCAAGGATAAGGGAACAAGCAGGGAGAGGGGAAAATCCTAAACACACTTCTGCTAAGAAATATCAGGTGAAATTTATGCTGAATGATAGACCTGACAGAAACCAGGATCTATTGCCCTATGTCCACTGAAGTCAGAGATACCACTTGAGATTTTAATGTTAGACATAATTTGTTTCCTGATTCTTTTCCTTATCACAACCTTTAAATTGCTTGCCAGATTCTAGGAGAAGCCAGCACAAACACTGCTTTAATCAAAATTTCTTTGGTGACTTCCCCTCTTCTCTCCTTTTGTGCACACGCACACATTTGCTATATATAAAACCAGCTTGGTTAAACTGATAGAACCAAGGTCATAATTTCTCAGGGAAATGGCAGACTAATGGAAAAAAGGTTATAAATATAATAAAACACGAGTCCTGTGACATTTACCAAGGACAATAGTTTCATAATAAACTATCGGGCACTTTGAAGCCTTCAATTAAGCCCCCAAAAGACATCCTGCATCATCAGCGAGGAGGGGGGTGGAAGCAGGAGTTGGAGGGGAAACCAAGAAAACTTTGAAACAGCCAGGGGAAAATATGCCTGTGGTTTCCAAAGTGGCCTGAGCTACTAATGCTCTCTGACGAGTTGAAGGATTAAAAGTTCAAAAGGGCAGGTCACGTCAGGGCACCAAGGTCATGCAGTGCTGTGACCTAGGAAATACTGACTGGTCAGAGAGTGAACCCTTCCACAGCATGTTACCAATTAGTGTTTAATGACCAAATGTGGAATGCATTAGTGCTTCTGAGAACTGAATATGTTTTCAAAGGGTCCAAGATGTTCTTTACAAACATTCCTGTGTGGTTTGATTCACACTGTGTTTGGGGAAATCTTCAAGCTTTGTCCAGACTACAAAGCAGATATGTTGCGAATTCCAGTGGATGTAAGAATGGAACAAACATGGTTTAAATTTCTAAAGAGACAAAAAATTTCAGCTCAAGGACCCAGGAAGGGCCTCTAGGAGTTAAAAAGGAGATTCTCCTGTCATTATTCAGTTACTAACATGCTTGGTACTTAATTCAAGACTAAAGAGTATGCAGATTCAATGGAGCTCTCTCAGTTTATAGCAGTTGAGAAACAAGTCTATGCTCTAAGACCTCGCTATTATAAAGGCCTGATGTTGCAAACTCTTCCTACCATACACATTGTTTTTACATCACATCACAGTTGCAAATTGCACACATGAATGTATTTTAGGAAACATACAGGGGAAGAAAAGAGGGCAAATTCACCAGAGTTCAAAGCCCTGGTTGTACCTTCCTAAAGTCCACAGAAAAGGGCAAAGAATTGGGCCAGAATCAGTATGCTTCATTGATCCTTAATCTTTCACTTCTCCCCCCATTGCAACCTGACCCTCAGTTACTCTTCTTCCTTCCTTTAATCCGTTTCAATTCCATACCACTTTCTACTTACAGCACTTTTTCCAGGTCTTTCTTTCTCAGTCTTCTGCCTCATTTTCAAAATTTTATCTTGCTTGTCTCTTCAACTCCTTCTGTCTTCTGAGAAATCTTTGTTCCTACTTACTTCCTAGATTATCATGCATAAGACTGACTCACTTCCAGGTCATATATCAGGCTGAATTTTGTACCCACTGCATTTTAAATGCATTTTTTCAACAGGCACTCTCTCTGCATGTGTATTTCTTGTGAGCCATGCTACAGAGAGAGATCAGAAAGTCCAGTTGTAACTAGTGAAGGGCAAAAGGCAAAAGATTAGGCTTCTGCTTCTTGGTTCACTCTGTTCCATTTTCTTTCTGTTTTCTGAAAGTAATATAATGCATCTCCCAATATCTCTATCTCCTAGAGGGATGATTCTCTAAGGATATATGTTACAGAAAATAAGCACAAAACTGCTTTCTTTAGGACATCCTCGAAAATCTCAGTAAGGGTCAGGATGGGGGACTGATAGGCCCATTTTGGTAGTGTATGGTAATGATTCTTGGCTGGACTTTTCTTGGAAAGGCCAGCTAATTTGGAACTGCCTCTGGGAGGTCCCAGGAAGAATAGGCAACAATCACTTAAAGTCACAATGGCATCTCTCTCGGTTTAGAAAAAAACACACTGAAATGTTTCACATCTGTGGAAACAGACCAACAGTGATGCTGTGCTTGTTCCTCCTCCATTTCAATACAAGGTACAACAGTTGAGTTTAAAGCATATATATGCATGACTTCTAGTTGTCAGAAGAAATAGAGGGAAAAGTTTGGAAGGCCAAAACTTGGGTGAGAAGATGATGACATTCATAGAATTTGATAATGATGTCACTATTGAAGGTGTAGGAAGATACAGCGCTGGTTTTTTTATAGGACAGCACACACCATCCACAGACTAGGCTTTACATCCCTAGTCTGCCACAGGGCTGTCACAGAATCCATACATAAATGATGTTTAAATAGTCCTTGCGTAGTGTTGCATAAAGCCCATTCCTGTAGGAACTGTAAGATTTTGTACATCTCTGTGTTAGGATGCTTGAATAAAAAAAATGCTTTTCATAGTTTGTTATTTAAGGAGCCTTGGGAAACAAAACCCATCCTTTGAAGTGTTAGCTGATAGAGCATAGTCAGACACACAAACTGGGTTTTTTTCCTGCTGCAGAGGGAAAAAAAAATTCTTAAGAGTTTTAAACCTGTTTTTCTGTGTAATAGGTGCTAGTGGTTAAACAAGCACTAGAACAATTTCAAAGTTAGCCAACCTGAACAGAAATTGCTTTTCTTCTGATTTTATCACTTTTTTCATACATAAATATAACTCGTTCATAACTTCTCCACTCATCAGTAGATTTCTCCAAGGACCATCCCCTCCCAACAGGCAAATTCACAACTACATGGGTACTTCCCAGTGACTCTGAGGCACGGTGACAGAGTGCTACCATTTTGGATGAGCCGTTTTAAAAGCACACCTTTAAATGTCTACCTTTATTCATTTTTTGAAGGTTGAGTTCTGCTAAGACAATTGTTTGTAAATTAACAGAGAGTGGCAAACAGATCAAAAGGTTGGCCTGTGTGAGTATTCTGTGTTAATAAGTCTGATTTATTTCCTTTGTTAGAAAAAGGCGACCTGCTAGCAGTGATATGAACCATGCATTATATTATGTGTTCATGTCATAGGAATAGCCAGCTATGTGTGTCTCGTAACACATTCAGTCCCTCTTGAGCCAGAAGGCAGACCCAGCTCACTTCCAGAGATGCACATTATAGACGGTTGAGGGTATAAAATCTGCTTTAGAGTAAAATACTCCCTATGGGTGATAGCACACACTGTTCCTCCATTGCAATCTTCAGCTCTCCTGTTTCATTGGAAAGGATAAAATGCCAAGTCTGGCTATTGAAAGATGGACCACCCAGGATGTGTCTTCAAAAGTTGATTTTCCATATTCTTTTCTAATTGCATTTGAATATTTCTAGTCTCCAGAGCAATGACACCTCCAGTCCTGTCCATATATTCTAACACATTTCAAGTATCTGGATTCACAGGCACATCTCTGTGCTCATTCCAAAAGTTTATGTGGCTGAGCCACCCAGCATCTGTGCAGGGTGGACTCTTCACTCAGAGGATGTGCATCAGAGCTACATTTCAGTGCAAGGGTGGAAGAAGGATCACTGACTCAGCTGACTCGGTGTGTGCAGCTGACCCTTTCATTCAGGGGCTGTTCAAAGTAGCAGCTGGTGAGTGCCAGAGTGATGTTAATGGCTGTGCACTCAGGCAGCAGCTCATTAGGAAATGCATGAAATGTCTGCTCAGACTTTACTGCACTGTTCCCTTAGCCGCTGGAGAACAGAGTTTGTGAGACACTTCTGCTAATTTTTTACTGGCTGTGGAGACTCACAAATAGAGCATCAGGCATTTCAAGCATCATAGGGTGGCACTGAAGAATCAAGCAAAGTTAAGTTCAGGACAGCAGTAACTCCAGAGACAGTTCAGTGGAACACTGAGATGGAATGGACCAAAAGCTCAAGAATTACGGTGGAATTCAGGAAGCAGTGATCAGATTCTTTGTTACATCAATTTTCTGTGAGACCCTGAGCAAGCCTCATGAAGTTGATCTAAGAGAATGGTCAGGGTGGATCTCAAGAAACATTCTTACTCAGCTTGGCTCTGTCTGCCACTGCAATGACTGCTATGAACTCAAGCTACTTTGATGCAAGTCTTCTCATTTATTAACAGGAATAAAAATTTTAGGGATCCATTAGATCGACCCCAAGATAATACACGTTTAGGGGCAACATGATTGGAAGTGAGAGACCTAAAAGGGAGGCCAAGAACAGTATGTTGGTTTTAAGCATTAATTCATGTAGCATGAAAGCAAAATCTTCACAATTGCAGAAATGGTAGAATAGGCCATCATCACCAGGCTGGGTCACAGGCCCCCTCTAGTTCCCTGGTTAATGCTGAGAAGTGTTGTAATGGCTGGCAGTATGACACTATTACAGTACCTGACGACTTCAAGGCACCAAGTGGCAGTGGCTGCAAAGAGCTCCCCATCGCCTACATGAGACTGTACTTGGCAGACCATCACTTGATGAGAGCGGGCTGCTTTCTCCTTCAGTCTGGTCCTCTCCAGCCTGTGGCAAATCTGCTCCATTCACAGGAATAAAATGCTGATTAGAAAGGATTCTCTGATCTACTAGAGAAAGATGTAATAAGTTTATGAATGAAAATCAAAGACAGAATACTTTGGAAAGGAAATAAAATGACAGGATGAATAACCATTGGGTAAGGTTATTGTCCCATTGGACAAGGGAAAATCTCCTCATCTGAGAAGGCCAAATTTGGTGCCTGTCACGCAGGGTCTCTGCTGAGAGTATTTCAGATTTTTCCTTTGGGAGGTCACCCTATGGAGACAGTTCAGTCTTTTCCATTGAATGCAGAGGAAACCTACAGGGACCATGCTACTGATTTACACACCAGTCAGAACTGAATTTGGTTATTTTCCTGGATGAGTGCTGCCACTTTTGAATTGCTGGGGTAATTACAAGAATAAATGAATGAAGAATAAGAGGCTGTGACTGAAAGCAGCATAGTCTGGGTGCTATAATAATTTTTTTTAAGTTTAAATTTTTTACAGTATTAATAAAACTCTATAGAGGTCAGGTTTTCTGTACAGGAGGAGTATTGCAGGCAGCTCCATCATGACACTTCCTCCCCATTCGTCTGGTGTGACAGACACACACAGTAGCTGCTCTGACAGACACGTGGCTATAGCTGCCTCTTCTTCATCTTCTGCCATTCAGACTAGGGCTGCTTCCAACCCTGACACTGCAAGTGGAAGTCCTGATGTGGAAATTGCAGGGGAAAGTTCATGTAAGCCCAGGCAGGCAGCCAAACACTGAGCTCATGTTAACACTTCCACCCAGGCATAAGAAGGTCTACACTACAAACACACAGATTGTTATCAGCATTTGGTGGGAACAGGTCCAAGAGCTGGATGTGGATTTTGCGATGCAAACTAAAAAAAAAAAAAGATACTAGGGAAAAAAAGTTGAAAGAGAAGATCATACAATCATACATAGTGCTCTGGCTCCAGGTTGCTAAACTGGAGATGGTTCAGAGAAGAACCACTGAAGAGATTAAGGGATTATAAAAATACTTTGCAGAATACTCAGGAACTCAATTTGTTTAGTTAAATCACAGAAAACATTGAGGGATGACTTGATTACTGGCTGTTAGTACCTACTTAAGGAATGAAACTTCAATAATTATATCTTTTGTCCAACAAAAAAAGATTTAACAAGATCTGATGGCTGAAAACAAGGTCGAGAACCCCACCCTATTAAAAAATGTCAAGTATTGTAAACAGTTCCCATAAAAAATAAATTGTAAAGCAAGGTTAGACTGTTTTTCTCCATAAAATATTATACTATCTACATTGACATGGCCTATCTGTTTCTCCACTCCCCTCAAAGTGCCCTAATTTGACTAAAGATATTAATTTTACTCAGTGTAGATATCTGCATTGGAGACATCTAATCTAATCTAACTGTTTTGCTTCTATTTATATGGCCAGAAGAGGGAAGTAGGCACTTTTACGTGTATAATTTGTGTTACACTCAAGCTAATTTTCAACTAACCTCAACAATAAACCACACAAGATGAAAGCAAGTTTAGAGGTCTTAGGTAAAGGTGGAAGCATTTGAGACTCACATGTAGAGTTACAGACACAGATGCTTTACTTGGACATTAGCTCTGAGGAGTTTGCAATATGCATTAGCAAGATGATTCAACCAGCTAGAGTATTGCAATGTTTTCTTCATCTTTTTAGATTTTCTTCATAGGCCAGGATACTGAAACCCTACAGATGTATTCCACAATTCTTTAGGGAAAGATGGAGTGCAAGGAGAAGTTAGACACAACATTTCTCAACCTTTTCCATGGGGGCCAATCTCATCTCACGTACTCCTCCTAGTTTAGCAGTGTGATTCTGGCAGTACAGCCTCATGGTTCAAGAAATCAGTGGCTGAAAATTATTTATTTGAGGCCCCAGCCAGGAACTTGACACTGCACTGCCAGAAACCGTTCAAGTAAACACTGTGAAGCATATTCTTCACTGTTCATATACAGTGCTATAAATACATTTATATACTGTTATGTATGGTCAAAACAAGACAACTAATGGGAGATGAAATATGCATTTATAGGCTCATAGGATACAATTCCTCAGAAGGGACCTCACAAGGTCTGTAGCTCAACCTTCTACTCAAGGAAATATTAGTTACAACCTATAAACAGATTACTCAGGGTACCCAGAGTATTTTTCAGTCTGGTCTGGAAAGCCTTTGAGGATGCAGAACATGAACACCTGTTGAATCTCATGAAGTTCACATAGTCCCTCTTCTTGAACTTGTCCAGGTCCTTATGGATGACATTCCATATCTCAGGTGTGTCAACTGCACCACTCAGCTTGGTGTCATCTGCAAATTTGCTGAAGGTGTGCTTAATCCCAGTGTCTGTGTCATTGACGAAGATATTAAACAGTACTGGTCCCTAAACAGACCCCTGAGGGCCACCACTTGTCCCTGATCTTCATCTGGCCATGGAGCTGTTGCCTGCTACCCTCATACATTAGCTGAGTGGCTGTCTCAGGTCAGCGTCTTTACTGACACCACCTCTCCTGGAAGAGAGACTGGGTTAATAATCTGTCGTTCGCTTTTTCACACAACCTCACCAGGACTACACCAGAATAATTTTGCTAGATATAGCATCATAGTGGAGGCCTTCCATTATGAGCTGAAATCCTCTCTGGTGCTGAACTGAGAAAATAAATTCAGTGATTGCCTCACAGGGCACATTTAGGATGTGCCAGTGAAGTATGATATGTGTTGATATCTGCTTACTCACTAAAGCAACGAGAAGTTGCATAATTCTGTAGGCACAGTAATCATTCCATGGTAATAAGCCATGATGAATGGCAGGCTATGTTTACTCTGACATAGCATTCAGATAGCAGGATCATACATCTTTTGGATTAGGGCTATCTCCAGCCATTTTGGAAAGAACTCACATCTGTGCAGATTTACCTGTCCGCTTCCCAGTAAGCACAAGGCTCTCCTGTCACCCAGGGTTATCTGGCATAGCTACAAACTGCAAACATGATTGTTCCTGAAAAAGGTTGTTCTATTTTCCTTTTATTGACTTGATGGGTTAGAAACTGGAACAAAACAGCAAAATAACACCAGACTTTCCATACTCTCCTACCACAATCTCTATGTTAAGCACTTTTCTGGACACCACACATATAGGAGACAGCAGACCATATGGAGGAGGTAAAGGGAGAGATTTTCAGATTCAGAATGTCTGATTCAATATCCTGCCTCGGTTCCTCTACAGAAGCAAGGAAATACCATGCATTCCAGTTCATCAGTGTTATAGTATACAGAGATGTGATAGTGTACTTCTGAAATGTCAAAAATCCCCACAGGGCAGGAGTTTTTTTGAAGACAGAATTCCTACCTACTCTGTGAAAAAAGACAAGTAGGGAAAGGGGAATTAACACATTCTATCTACACCTTTAAAGCTGTGTACTCAGAGATTTCATACTGGTATGTGTAATGAACAAGAGGAGATAAATATCATTGGCTTCATTTATTTCTGTTGAAGAAGCTCAGAATTTTGCAGGACTGGACAGAAGCCTTTTAGCTTTTCAAAGTACTCAAAAGATTTTAGTTGGTTGATCTATGTTTTTCTAATATTCGCTATTCAATACCTGAAGAAAGAGTTTAACTTTGGATAACTCCCCCAAATGCATATTATTTTATTTAAGTAAAGGAGAGAAGGTATTGTAGAAGCCATCTGTACCTTCTTCCCCTCTTCCTCCTTCACCCACATGAAAGAATGAGGAAAGTAAGAATGAATTATCCATTCAGTTCTGGACCCCTAAGGAGACTTAACTGAGACTGTAAATGGACAGCTTTCTTCAAATGTAAACCAGCAATAATAATATGATGGGACTACAGTAAGTCACTTCCAAAAAGTCCAACACTGGATCATATGTTATCTTGGAATCACTTGTAATAGCTTTGGCAATTCTAATTATTTTTTTGCCATTCAGAAGAAGGTGCTAGGCCTCAAAGACTGTTACTTCTAGACCAGGCAACAAATCTCAGCCATTTTGGCTGTTTGCCTAGTCAGAAGTGTGGTATAAGTTTGTTCCAAATACACATCACCTCCAGGCAGAAACCAAACATGGAGAATTGCCAGAAAGACTAATGTATAAGGAAGTTATTAACATGTGAGAACAGGAAGTTATAAATGAAGGCTATATTGCAACCTTTATTTTGCAGGGTGTTACTAGGCTCCTCCTAGCCTGGTAAATATTTGTGTAGCTATCTAGGAACCTGATCCTTCTTCCATAGGAATTAAGACAGTGCTTACTATTGCTTTCACTGGTACAAGAGTCAGGTCATCAAGTATTTTAAATAAGCATTCCATTTTTTTCTTTCTCAAGTATTTTGAAAAGCAAGTATAGATGAGTTTACAGAGTCTGTCTTTCTGAAGTCCTTACGGCAAGAAATTCGTGGTTTTCTAAGGAAACAGAACTTGTTGCCATTTGGAAAGAGCTTTTGAAAAACACACACTAGAACCTGAAATGAACTGATGCTGAAATTTTTGGTTTTCTGCTTTATATCCATCCACTTCTATCCCCACAACAAGGCTTGATGTGGGAAGATGTTTGAGTCCTACCTATAAATAGACACACAAATCCTCAAGAAGATGTGTCACATAGCTTGAAATGCAATTCTCCAGTCAAATGTATTTTAAAATTAGAGGGGGGAAAAAAAAGAAAGGACAAATGGAGATAAAGTTCATTTCCCACTTACGAAGATCTCATGTGGATCTGGCCAAGGGCATCCAGCCCAGATTCCAAGAGACTGCTGCTGTAAAATAAAATTACTTTTTAAAAAACATTTACTTGAAATACCAAATCTAAATGTTCTTAAGATGAAAGAGCCTCTTTAGTTAATTTTAGACAAAGCTGTCCTATTTTGGTTGTGGACTGGAAGCAGAGAATAGTAAAATGTTTACTCTGAGAATAACAGTGCTGGGCATTGAGCCCAAATACAGCTGTCTCCCATAATTTTCCTACCAAATAAGATACAGTTCCTTCCAGAAGTATTTACATGAATCTGTACTACTGCAAAATGACTGTGCAGCTCATTATCAAACAGCAGATCAGTACAGTCTGCTGCACTTGTATCCACTTGGGTCTTGTCACTTATTCATCTGCTATCCAGAAGAGTCAGCGGCAGAGTGTACAGATGTGGAATGAAGAAAGCAAAAGGAGACTGGTCCTGAGGTCTGGGTGAGGCCTTTAGCTTTCAAGATTGTGAAAGCAAGGGCAGAGGCAATACATCTGATAAATGAAACTCGTGGCTCATAGATGTATGAATTGAATAAGAGAGTGTGAGCACATGTGAAATGAATAAGAGAGAAAGCAGTCTGGCTCCAACAATTACATGCAGATGATAATGGAAATCAGTTTTGAAATGAATGAAAAATTCACAGGTTCATGTTGCAGACCAGGTACAAATCTGCCAGACTGGGAGATGAATTAGAAATATGGGAAAGGAGACAATTCATTCTGCAGATGACCCAGTTCTGCCAACAATAGGCCTTGACTGGATCTTTTGGCCTATTTTCTTTCTGTGAAGCATGTAAAATACTTTCTCAAAACCAGACTTGTTGTAGTGACTCACTAGATGCTGCTTGTGAAACACATTGATCATGAACACCACTGTAAAAATATAAGACATATAATAAGACATATAAGACAATATATTGAAACAATAATTTACAGGCTGTCCATGGTAGAGTGGCTGTATCAGCAGACAAGGGAAAAGGTCCTACTGTCATCTACCTAGACTTCAGTTAGGCCTTTGCTACAGTCCTCTACAACAATCTTGCCTCTCAGCTGGAGAGATAAAGATCTGATGGATGAATGGTTTGAAGGATAAGGAGTGGGTCAGATGGTCATGTCCGAAGAGAAGGCATTAAAGGCTCAATGTCCAAGTAGAAACCAGTAACAAGTAATGTCCCTCAGGGGTCTGTACTGGGATAAATAATATTTAATATCTTCATTAATTGTATAGATAATGAGATCAGGTGCACCCTTAGGAAGTTTGTGGATGACATGAAGATAAGGGGTAGATTCCAGAAGTACTTTGCAGGGCTGGAGGAGTGGGGCCATGTGAACCACAATGAAGTTCAACAAGGCCAAATGCAAGGTCCTGAACCTGGATCAAGGCAATCTCCAGTATCAGTTCAGTACAGACTGGGGAATGAATGAGAACAACCCTGAGGAGAAAACTTGGAAGTTCTAGTGGATGACAAATGAGATATAGACCAGCAATTTGTGCTTGCCTTCCAGAAAGCTAACTTTGTCCAGGTCTGTATCCAAAGAAGCATTGCCATGAGATCAAGAGAGGAGGTTCTCCTCTTTTATTCTGCTCTGGTGAGACCCCATTGGGAGTAGTGTCCGGTGCTGGTCCTCAGTACAAGAAAGACATGGATGTGCTAGAGCAGGTCCAAAAGAGGGTCACAGATATTATCAGAGAGCTGGAACATCTCATCTATGAGGAAAGGCTGAGAGAGCTGGGGCTTTAAAGCCTGGAGAGGAGAAGGCTCCAGGGGGACCTTATTGCAGCCTTTCAGTACTTAAAAGAGGCTTATAAGAAAGACGGAGAGGGCTTTTTTCACTAGGACCTGTAGTGACAGGACAAGGGGGTAATGGTTTAAATCTGAGAGGGTAGATTTAGATTGCTCATAAAGAACTTTTTTTCAGTAACAGTGGTGAAGCACTGGCACATATTGGCCAGAGAAGTTGTGGATGCCTGGTCTTTGACAGCATTCAAGGTTAGGTTGGATGTGGCTTTGAGCAACCTGACCTAATGAAAGATGAACCTAACCAGGGCAGTGGAACTGAACATTTAAAGTGTCTTTAAAGGTGCCTTCTAACCCAAAATATTCTATGATCCTGTGATTCTATGAATCTATAAAATTTCTATGATGGCTCCTCCACAATAAAAAAA
>VZRN01002382.1:1127906-1164124 GCA_013397935.1 Dasyornis broadbenti
AAAAAAAATTTCCAAGAAAGAAAGCAAATTCAAAATGCTGGTCATTTTATGGCAGTAGCCAAAAACCATGTTAATTTTAAATAGCAACAGCTGGGGATGGGGTGGGGGGGGAAATTTGTTTCTCTTTTTACTGTTTCTTTGTTTTTATTTCACCCAAGATTTTTTTTTTCCCACAACTTTTTTCTTATTTGGACCATTACAAAAGAAAAAAAGAATAGTCAAAAGTCAATAGTAAAACACTTAACAAAACAAACTAAAACTGTAAAGGCAAAATAAAAGTCTTGACTCACATGAAAAATTGTCATTTTGTTTCCAAATTGCCTGAAAAAAGGCTGAATCACAAACACAATTTTTCCATGTAAACATGTCTGCTTTTTTTACTTCCATTTTGTCTTGAAGGGGCACTTCAATGTTAGGAAAGACCTGGGACTTCATAATTTTAAGCATACTAAATGTGTCCATTAAAAATGAAGCGAAAGTATTCAGTTAAGGAAACAGCACCTGAGTCCAAAAGAGATCAATGCACTTTAATTGCCAATGCACTTTGTTGCCATTTTAAGCTATATCTCTATGAAGCTCATCAGAAAAGTCTATGATCACTTATCAAAGTAAACAAAGTTTTCTAGCAGCTGGAAATCAAAGAATAATGGGCCTTTAGTCTACAGACTGCATCAGTGCAGTTCTTCAAAGGCAACTAAACTTCTCTGCCCATGACTGCAGAGCACTTTGAGATCCTTTGGGATCATAGATGCTGGGTTTCAAAGCACACCAAGAAGTGTGAAAGTCACAATTACAGAACAGTGCTCTGTCATCTGGGAAGAGATTTTTAAATTAACCAGGGACAGATTCTTCAACATCTGTGTTAACTCACAAAAAAAGATTGCTTTGATATTCCCAGAAAAGCTCACTTGTGAGTCCTGGGGAAAACAGCATCTGACCTAAGTGAGCACCTTAGCACATCTTAGTGGAAGAACCGTATCTTCCCCTGCTTTCCTGGTGCAGATCACAACAGCAGGCACCCTTCTCTGCCCAACACAAAGATGTCTCTTCTGATTAGGGACTTACATCTGGTGTAATAAGAGATAGATGCTATTTTGAATGCTGCACAAATATTCTATACAGCAGCAAGACAGAGAGCTCAATTCCCAAGGCTACAAGGATGCCTTTCTCTTCAGAATTTTTGGAGTGGGGGGAAATATCATAAAGCTGCATCCTTGGGAGTGCAACAGAACTCCTCTAGGAAAGGAAGGGAGAGGAGGCTTTAAACTGGGCATGTAATAGAGATTTGTCTAGATGAGCAGGGGAAAGATGAAGATCACCCAACTACCTTTCTGAAACATCTCTCTCCAAAGAAAGTATATCCTCACTACAGGGATACAAATACATTGACGATAATGGCTCTTAACAAGATCAATTCTAAATGTCTGTCCTCACTGAAAGCTCTTAGAAAGTAAAGAAGTAAACACAAAAAAACTTAGCAGCTCTACTGATCCCCTACAATTATTTTGTCTTGTGTAAGTCATTAATTCTCCCAAAATTTGAGAAAAAGGTAAAATAGCCTTATCTTGGTCTGCAGATGGGGCACAAGAAGGGAGGGTAGCTTGCTAATGTTAGTGTATCTACAGTACTGTTTGAGCTTAGTGGTGACATTCCTCCGTTATCCCGACTTCCTTAGGCACCACAGACTGTGCCACATAGGGAAGTGGCACCGAATAGGGTAGTATCACCAGTGGCAAGCCCTGATCCTCTAAGCTCTGGGCCTGCACTGCATTCACTGAGCTACCACTTCCTTTCTGCAAACTGATTCATTGTGTAGTGTCATTATAGATTAAAGTCTTGTCATGAACCACTGAAGTATATGACAAGGCTTTGTTCAAGAACTCTAGGGTATTAAACCCATCTTTTTTCCTACTTGGTTACCCATCATGAGATGATGATACATTTAGACCCTTCCCTGGACAGATCTAGAGGCCTCCATTGTGACAGTCCTTTCCAAACCACACTTACTTGTATGTGCAACTTGTTAATAGGCTCTGCCCATGGATGACAGTCATGAAAATGGTGAGTCAAGTGGTGAATGAATATGTAGAGACTAGAGATAGAAATCATTACAGTAAAGAAAAAGTAGAATTTCTTCTTTCATTTAGTTCTCAACTCTTTTATTCTGTGAACAGTTTCAGTCCCTAAACTATAATGTCTCACAAAGTGCAGAATTCCATTTTTTCTTGGCTCTTTAGAACTTATTTGCTGTTTGAGACACGTTGTTCAAGTGTAGCCTGAGATCAGTTTGTCCATCATACAGGATTGCTGCTTCTTTAGAAACTGTTTTTGGTCCAAGACTGATGACAGGGCATTTGAGATAAAGTTTCATAAAAGTTGTGAAACAAAGAAACTCTTGTATCATCTCTACTTTCCTCTCTCCCTTCTTTTCCCCAAATGAAATCATGTATGAGTTAATTTGAAAAATGTCTTTCTCGGTGAGAAACTGGCTGTTTGCACCTCCAGCTGATCAGATTGTGGTTGAGAGCATGTGGGCCCTCATTGCTGTTTGAAATTTTTAGCTCTTCCCAGAGGAGAATTCCTGCACTGTTAGGTGAATAAAAATTAATAACAACAGGCATTTGCAAGAAACACATTATTTCTTGCTACTGTGCTGAAATATAGATGTGCAGATGTCCAGTAAGGGCAAAAGCATGTGCTAAAACTGCAGAAATTGCCTTGAAATTTTTTACTCCCTCTTGAATCTTATTTGTCAAGAATACCTAATCAATGAAGTACTGTAAATAAAAAAACAGTCACAGAAAATAATCTGTCATCATTTAATTAACAGCACAAGGAAGATAGAGTCCTCATGTGCTCAAACGTTTTTCAGAAAGGGGAGTATAAATCTCACTCAGCTGGGGTGATAATGAAGAAAAATACTTCTGCGAGCTTTTAAAATGCTGAACATCAAAGTCCCACTTTTAGTGTTTGATAATATGTGAACTGTGCTGCTATTGGAAATTTCTACCTGTTCCCAGGGGAGACTTAATGTGCTGTGAATGAAGACGAGCAACCTTGAGGCCAACTTCTGTGAAGTTAGTCCAGGATTTGTTTGATGCAAGAACATGAAATAAACTTTCAGAGAAGGGGGCACATTCAAGAGCTCCACAGCAACCAGTGTTAAACACAGGCAACATCAGCCCCATTGGTATATTCTGTTCAGGGATTTATTCATAGCACATTTATTCCATGATAGTTGATGACATTACATAACTCATTGATCCAGAGCTATTATCTGCAATTGGTTGACATATCTAATGTAAAGGGGATTTTAGTACCTACACCTGTGGGAAGTTTTTTTACTTCAGATGCACAATATGGACATCAGTTGTATCATGATGGCAAACACTACAGAATAAATACTTTTACAGTAACACTTTTGCATGAGATTTGAGGGAGGTGACACAGACTTGGTTGTAAATGTGAATTTCTCACATTTTCAGCTACCACCCCTTTTATACTTGATTAATTCCCTTGATTCTTGTGCCAAACACTGTGGTGTTGAGATCAATAAGCAGATTTTTAAATGAAAAGTATCTAATATAAAGGCATGTATGTTCACCTAGAAATAATGGCCAAATTGACTGGAGCTGAGATCCAACTGTGAAAATTTGACATTCACAAGCAATTATTGCTTGTTTTTTCCCAATCCATCAGATGCTTGTTGCACACAGACTGACACCTTTGGAATGAAACTCCTCTTGGTAATGGCAACCATTGTTTTACGAGATTCCTGCTCTAAATTCATTTTTCCTATTTATTTGAAAAACCCTAGTTAGGACAGATGTTTAGGGTCCATAGATATAAAATTCAGAGGTTACAGGTTTACAGGATTACCTGATTCTAAGTACCCATCATTGTCTTGACCAAGATCACAAAAATTATTCTTCAGCATAACTTAAAACAGAATCCAGTAGTATTATGTCCTGATTCATGGGTCCGAATCTCTAACACTTTCTCCCCAGTCAAAACTTATCCACTTACCTAGAATTTAATTTAGTAAATTATGTTTGTTTAAATATAAACTGTATGTAGTATATAGTGTTCCACAAATACACATATGTGTACTATACATATATAATATGTATATACACATTACATATTTTATATATATAGTTCCACAAATATATATCTATATGTATACGCATACATACATGAATACACATATTCATGTATTTTTGGAGCCACCAAAACAAAACTCAAAGGACCAATGAGGAAAATATTCTAGACCATTAATCAAGATGGTTCCTAATATCTTGTCTCAAGAATGGCCATAAATGTTGCCTTAGTAAAATTCAGAGTTATTTTAAGGGAAAGTAAATTGCTGAGTGACCCTGCCTGACTAAGTTCTATTAAGCTTCAACCAGTAGAAAATTTGACTAAGCACTTCTAGAGCACACGGACAGGAATACTTGAACAATAGCCAAAGCAGTGAAATAAGCACATTTTAAATTACATTGCCACATGTAAGTCTTATTCCACAGAATAGTGTGAAATAGTTTCTGAATTTCTAAGATGTCAGCAGAAGATCTGCAAGAAACCCTTAGTGTAAGCACATGGTATGAGAAGACAGAAAATTGGCGCCAAATCAAGAGTTTCCAGCATAGAAAAGGACCTCTCAGGTGTTTATTTCAACATATTTGCATTTCTTAGAAATTTAATTTGTCACTATCACAAAGGAGTAGAAACCTGCTTCACTTTATCTAAGAAATTAATTATGGCAGCTAAAGGATTTCTAGCTCGTGGAACTAATGTCATAATAATAAATGCATGCATGCATCGAGGTGTGTCCTCAGGTCAGCACTCCACCCAGCAGTTCCCAGTCCTCCTTCCCTGGGAATAGGGGAAACCAAAACTTTTTTAAAATGGGGGATGGGGTGTAGGAAATGGAAGAAAAATTTCAAAATTCGTCTCTACAAGGAAGATACCAGGAATCTTATTGAAGCCAAGTTAACAGTTTCATAGTGAAAAAGGAAAAAGAAATTAATTTAGACTAAGATAAGAGGTGTGGGAAACAGAGTAGAATGAAACTGAAGCACAATTTAAAGTTTAACACCGAACAAATTAGTTAGTCATATCAAAGTCTGACCTTGCTTTTACTCTGTTATGTACTAATTCTGAATATCCTGTAATCAAAAATATAGAGTCTCTTTTTCTCTGAAGGAAAAAGTACGTGTTCTATATCAGGTGGTCTTCTTTTTCCCTGGGAACTAAATTTTAAAATTTTCTACTACTGACTAATTAAAAAAAAACAAACAAACAAACAAAAAAACAACATACAGAAGGTCATTGTCAAAGAGTGTGAAACTGATAAAAGAAAAAAAATCACAGGTTTTAGACAGTCATCACTTCTTGTTGAATAAGAAGTGAAATATTTAAGGCATAAAAAAAAAGGCAGCAGAAGAAAAATACAGTGATTCCTTAACATCTGAGGAGAATCATTGGAACGAAATGTAAAAAAAAGAACAAAAATCCAATACTGAGGCAAATTCATTCTTTTTTTAATAAAATTGAATATAAAAGTAACCACAGCTCTCCTTTCTCTCTTTTGTGCTTCAAGGTTGTAAGGAGAGTACAAATCCTACTTAGTAAGCCCTATGAAGAAAACTCAGCATGTTGCAAAGCTGAATGCTGGGTATCTTGCTGCATAGGGAAAGCTTTTTTGTTGCACTTAGGGACTTAAATGAAGGCAAGTTCTTACACTGCTCTGTATTTTAGTTGATACAGTTGACCCTAATTTATATGCAGTAAAACAGATTAATACCTTCTCCCTAATTTTGGTATCACCGTTCTTTAAAAGATTTTAAATTAACTTATATTCTGTTTTCCTAATATCTAGTAATTTAATTTATGTTTCAAACTACTTTTGTATATTACTGAAATCAAAACCAAATTGAAAGCACCACATTTTGTCTTCTAGAACTAACAGCTGGCTGAGGTGTGAAGAGAATGTTTCTACAAGCCTTATTTTGATAGTCTACTGCACAATTCACCGTTAAGACTACTTGATTAGCTATAATTATTGCTGTGATGTCCTTCAGCCACAAGTACGTAATAACTTATCTGTGGAATGTGATAGTAAACCAGTTACTGTTTCACTGTGACTTGGGATTCATCTCCAGATTTATTCCATTTTGTGGTCCTGTCTTCTAGCAGTATTTGTAATTACAATTTTGTAATAATTTTGAGTCCCAATCCACCCTTCCTATCATTCAGTCATATTTCAGTACTACTGTCATGCAAATCCTATCTGTGAGGATATTCTTAAATAAATTTCCCACATCTATATATGAAGTTTTATAGATCAAAAATCTGTATTCCATCAAAGTGAGCTTCTAGTAACATTCTTTAGTTTTAAAAATTCATTGTTTAATATTCTTCAGGATATTTGCTCCAATTTATCATTTTTCTCCATCTTATACTTTCTTTACACTCTGTTTTTCCTCACAGCAAGTAAACTAGAAGTTTCTGAGCAAAAAAAAAAAAAAAAAAAATAAGATTTGGTTCAGTGTTTTGGTTAAATGTAGAACAATATCTTAATTTTTGTCTCATGGCTCTCCTTTAGGAAGGTAAGTAAAAAATGTTGACTGTGCTGATGAAACTGAGCAATCCAATTCTTGACATCTGTTATTAAGGAAGAGACAAAAAAGAGTTTTACTATATACACTGGTAGATTAGAAATATTAAATAAAAATATTCATATAATGAGTACAGATATTTAAATACATACAATATAAACTGTCAATTTTGTGGATCTGTCACATTAATTTAAAGAAAATTACTACAGGAAATGTCAAAAAGTATGAAATCCATCACATTGGGTTTTGATATTAGTATCTTTGCAGCTCAGTCAGTCAAGATGTGCAAGATAAGCATCAATTAAAAACTTCACTTATTCCACTCAGAGAAAGAAATATTTTGTTTGTTCTGAAGAGCAGCGTCTAAAGCCTGGTTCAAACAAAAGAAGTGAATTACTGTAGTGCAAAACCTTGAGGCTAAGCATTTATTGCACCACTTGCCTGCCATAACCCTGTGATCCTCCACTTGATTTTTGTGAAGTGGTGGAATGAGGTCCCACACCCTGTGCTCTCTTCAGCATTTCCATACATTTGTCCCACAGCTCCAGCCACACGTGCCCTGGAGAAAGTTCTCTAGACTGTGCTTCCTCCATTCCCTCATTCACAGTGCTGTCACACACAACTTTGATGGAACACATTCCCAAGACCAAGATTATTAATTCACTTTTTCCTCTTTTCAGTTCCACTTGCATGTAAATCCTTTTGCTGTGTTTCCAATACAGTCCTTGTTTTGTGAGAGATTTTGCAGTGTTCTGGGATGTTATCACATTTTCAGTGCTTCATCACAAGCATTCTGACCAACCACAACTTTTTCTATCATGTGGCGCATGACTGTTCTGATTGCCTACCTCATGGTTTACCAGGTGTTCACTGCAGGCATTTAGGAAGATGGCCAAAATGAAAATTCCTCTGGAGATCTAAATTAGAAAAATATACTTTTCTCCCCATTTCCAACTGACAGATTTCTTAAGGCAGTTAAAAATACTGCACAGAATTTCTTCACTATCGTCTCCTATGCTACAAGTTGCCACAGCTGTTATTCAGACTTTGCATGCTGTATTTTAAGCTCTCTGATTATTGCATCTCTTCTATATTGTGTGATACAGCTCACCTATCAGTGAGAATGGTTGCAAGTTCCTTTTCCTAATTTTTATTAGCTATATATGCAGGTATTAATTGTGTGTGGAGAAGCAGATCGATGCTCTTCAAGGGCTAGAGTTGTCACTGCTGGGCTGATTTTAAGACAAGCTATTTCTTAGAAGACCTGTCATTTGATGCTTAAACAAGGTTAGAGCCCAATCTGAAAGGCTCTTTTGTCAGAAGGAATCACTTGTGTTGGTATTTTGTTGGTTTTGACATGCAGCTTAATTAGGTCTTTAATTCCTAAACCACAAACTTTCCTTAAATTAGTGAAAAAAAAAAAAGAAACAAAACAAAATAAAAAACCAAGGCTTTATGCCACCTGGAAGAAATTAAAATAAATGTCCTTCCCCACTAATCTTATTTCAAGCCACAATAATAAATATGCTCTGTATTCAACAGCTTTGTTAGCCTGCAGCTAAGGGGAGTCTTCTGTGCAAATGAACTATTTCCAGCACTGATACTTGACGGTAACAAATTAGCAAGTCCTGGTAAAATCACCAATGCTGTGGTGTATCCCGACTGGTGCTACCAAACTGTGGGTAATTCTGAGACGTTACATATATCCTGGGTATTTGGCTGCTGGTTAGGAAGATATTGAGGGAGCTCAAAAATTATTACAAGCAGGCCCTGAGTTTGAAGATCAAATTTTAAATGATGGACAGGAAAAAGGAAGGAAATACTGAGTTCTGCTTGTATCTGCTAATCTCTGTACCTGGGACACACAGCTCTAGCGCTTTCCCTGGCAGCGAGCAGAAGAGAACAGCCCTAGTAGTTCAGACTTCTTCCCTGCTGCTGACCCCAAATATTCCATATAGGGCAAGGTTCTCTCTCCTACACTGACCAGCACTTGTCATTTAAAAGGACATTTTCAGGAGCTTTCTGCCAGTTTTGAGCTTTATCATCAGGACAAGGAATTGTAGCAGGACAGGGGTTCCCAGCAGCTGTGACGCCAGCTTGTTCCCTGTGTCTTCACATCCCAATGAAGATAAATGGTAAGTTTCTTGGATGGCCTGGGGTGTAGCAGGTGCTTTTGATACACATTATTTTCTGGTTCTGCATTTGAAGCCTATAGTAACACACCTATTTTCCTGTGCTCCCTCTCTTCCCTCACTGCTGTATCACTGGACTCACTCAAATTTCTGCTTTGTATCCCTAATCTGAGTACAAGGGCCTTTCAGGTTCAGGGTGTTCCTCTGACCTTTGTTTTCCTGAGGAAACCAATAGGGACAGACATTTACAGACAAATATATGAACACTGCATAGTGTGAATAAGTTGTCTTCATGGGTTTAACAGCTGTATGGTTAAAGCCAATATGACATACTTGAAAACACTGAAATGCAAGAATTTGATCATCAAAATATAAATCTGCTATGAAAATGCAGACACTCTGCTGGTCTGGGAGCTTGACTGCTTTATAATTTAGGTGTCAGATTCCCATTAATACCTTTACCTCCCACCTCATGCTCATTAATTCCTTTTATGTAACAATTCATGACCCCCACCATTTCCTCACAGTTTAATGACTTCAGAGAAAACCTTTCATCCCATTGTTAACCCCCTTCTTTAGCTATTGCCTTTTGCAGAGAGAAAAGGCAATAGCTAGGGTCTGCTAGGGCAGTGGTGCTCATGTCCCCCACATGCTCTGAGGGAGGATTCCCTTCGACATAATTGTAGCTGTCTACTTTCCCCCTGTGGACAAATCAGTCCCAAACCAGCCCAAGTACAAAGATGCACAGTTGGGCATCCAATTGTGTTCTGAAGTCATTAGCAAGACAAAACACTCTGTGGAATTTAGGCTTTCAGAATCTCCTCTGCAAGGAGGATTTCTAAGAAAAACCTGGAGTTCCAGCTGGGAGAGGAATTCCTTCTGCTAAATAGAAGATAAGGAAAGATTAGTTTAGTGACAACAAGCTTGGAGTACATGCTCTTCAAGTGGGAATGTACTCCTTCAGTGACTTCTCTTTCAGAGGACTGAATAAAATTCTATATACATATAAATCCATTTTCAAATATTGGCATTTCCTATTAAATAATAGGAACATTTTCTTAACAAGAGATACCTGTTGCTCACAATATTTTGAATCAGCAGTACTATTACCAGCACTATTAATAACACTATGCCAGTATTCCAAACTCAGAGCAAAATAATGAAGTCCCTACACTTGGTATATCATAGAGGACACTGAATGTTTGCTGTGGCTTGGCAAAAAAATTGGTCTTTTCCTTCAGTTTCCAATTTACAGGGAAATCTAAACTTATGGAAAGTCAAAGTTCCTGTCACAAGCCTGAAAGCAACATGCACTATCAAAAAATGCTTCCTAAAGAAAATAAGATATTTCTATCTGTACCCCAAACAACTAGCCAGTTAAAGTAAAACTTGCCATCTGGTTTATAAATAAGTCAACTTATTTGAAAATAAAATTTGCCCTTGAATCTCATTTGCCTTCACTGCATAATTCTATCACTAAGTGACTGTTACCAATGGGAAGAAATATCTGTACACAGAAAATTCGTTAATTATCAGTGCTCATGAATCATTTCATTGCTCAGTTATACTGATGTAAATAACTCCAAAAAAAGCATGAGTTTTCAAAATTGTTAAAGGGAAATATTGACATAAACATAAAGAAGAGGAAAAATACATGCAAAGTTGCTTTTCCCTTGGGCTGGTCAGGAGGGTGGGGGTTAAACCATGAAAAAAAAAAATCCACATCTAACACTTTAAACAATTAAAAGAAACAATCAAATGCTTAATGAAATCGTGTCGTGAAAAGGATGAAAGTATAGATATACTTAAGGTTACACTTGCAACACCAATTGCACTGCAGTTGATGGGGAAGTCATTATTTTGCCCAGTTTGAGAAACATTATTTCTTAGTAAGAGTCACAGTGGGAGTGTTGAGCATGCTTTAAAATGCGAACCTTATGTAAGTTCTTAATTGAGAGTCACACATTTTGTAGGGGAAGCAAACAAACAAAACTAAATACCCCTATCCCCTCACCCTCCTTGCTCTAGGTTACAAGAATTTGAAGAAAGAAGAAATGGAAGCTGAGGCAATTTGAAATCTGGCTCGAGCCGAGTCAGAGGACTCTCACAAAGACAACCTGTGCTGGCTCAGCAATTAATTAACTCTGTGATCTCCATTTTCTAGGAACATTGTTGGCCTCTCAACTGCATTCCTTTTTTCCAAGATGAAATCCTGAAATGTTCCTCGATTAGGGGGATAGTTGATGTAACATTCTTAGCACTGGTTTAAATAGGGTGTTCATCCTCTGAAGATTCTATTTTTTATTTTAAGTAACTTACTCTGGGTTTATTAGAATGAATAGGCCACAGCTTTACCTAGACAGGCTGCATTACATTGACTCATACTTAGAAATTAGGGAGAAAACTACCATTACTCCATTAAATGGCAAAAATTTTGGGTAAGAGGATTATAATTATTATTGTTGTTATTGTCTTGAGATATCACTTAATTAAGAGAAGAAATTATAGAATAAAACCCAGGTCCTTTTATAAATTAAAAATGTGCATTCATTTGTCCATGCTTTAAATTAGTTTCTTCCTCTCAGTTCATTTGAAAGAGTTGATTTTAACTACTGTATGAAAACAAAATTGCATCTGTTTCACGAAAGAATTATGTTTATTTTGGTACAGCTTGCAGACAGAGCTACCCAATAGGAGTCCCACCCCAGTTAAGGAGATGGACCTCTGGGACTTCAACCCTATTGCAGTGTGGTTCAGCTTTCCTTGAAGCAAATGAATCATTGCAGGTTTTATTTCAGCCTTTTTTTTTTTCCTGGGTTAGCTTGAATTATTAGAAGTTTCATTTTTTTTTTTTCTGTCCATTTTCCAGCATCAATCTACTAACCACAGTGGATCTACAACTGCTTCAGGAGCAACAAAAACACCCTTTCAATAGGATGCAGGGCTCCAGAAGGCCCTTAAAATAACCATATGTCCTTGAGTTGGTCACAGTAAGCCGGTGGTAATGGTTCAGAGCTCTTAGAGCTCTTAGAGCTCTTAGGTCCTTGCACTGCAAATACATTCATACAAATTTAGGTGAGTATGAATAAAATAGACTTAATTTAAATTCTGTCTACCAGTTTAAGAAGCTTCTCCTGGCTCGCAGCTGGGCAGTTAAATTGATTTTGGTTATGCATTGCTGCATGTTTCTTAGTGTGGAGAAGGTCTGGCATGCTGGTAAATTCTTAAGGTGGAACCGTGTTCTGGTATAATTAATTAATGCTGCTCATTCATTATGTTAATACCAGTGTGTGCAACAACAAAAAAAAAAAAAAAAAAAAAAAAAAAAAAAAAAAACACCAAAACAAAAAAAAAAGAAAAAAAGGCATGAAAGGACAAATTAAAAAATCAACAGAGGGGTGGATCTGCAGGCTTTTCAGCGTGAGGCTGCTATCTGTAGATAGTTATCTCACATGGCAGCCCTGTGTTTTAAGGAGCAGAAAGTTTTCAGTTTGTGATTACATACATATGGTAGCAGAAGAGGCCCTTGGGGCTGCTGCAGAGACCTCACAGGAAGCTCAGAGCTTCAATCCAGGGCATGGGGGAGGAGGAGGGATGCATGGAACTCAAGACTCAGAGATAGGAAACAATTATCATTCAGCTGGCAAAAGGCTAAAAATGTCCCACAGCAACATTCCCGGGATACCCCAGAGTGAGACCTGCCAGTGGAGGACACGGAAAACGGAAACTCATTGTTTCACCCAGGCTGAATTTCACATCCTATTACAAACTCCAGCAAACTCTGTTTTCAGTGAATGGGTGCTGCAAAGCACAGTTTGAAAGCAATCAAAATTAGCAGCAAATTCTGGAGTGTTTTATTTTGGGTTACATGCTCGATGTGTGGTTGACTTCTCTGACTAAAGAAAGAAGCATCACATAGGCTAAGGATATGATTTATATGCATCCATTTCTAAGCAGGTTTTGGGGCTGACCTGCTGCTTGGCAAATAAAATGAAGAGTTAATAGTTTAACCTCAATAATTTAGAAAATATAGAAAGTATCAAAATATTATTTGAACAGTGAACTAAATGACCAAAATTCAGCATAAAACACAAATTAACAAAGTTTCGAGAAATTAATATTCTTTATTGTTTGACAGTGAAAAATGTTTGCCAGGATCAAAAGTAATTGTTAATTCAATTGGAGAACTGAAGAATCTATTAGTTGCACAGCTCATCTACATATATGTCATCATGTAAACAGAAAAAAGACAAAGGATTCATAATTTCAATTATAATTTCAATATTTCTTTAAATAATGCACAAGTGAAAACAAGACTAACAATAGTATGTGTCTTGTGGAAGAAACTGAAATTTCTTAGATGTATATGGTTAATGTGGAATATGAAGATAGCCAAATCACCACTTAGATTTCCTAGGACAGCTGCAAATTTCTCAACAGTCTACAAAAAAATCATTCCTTATTTTTAACAGTTATTTGTGTCTCTTAGTGTTCCTAGAGACTATTTAAACAAAGATTGCCTTTAACGTTATTAGCTATTGTTCAACAATAACAATCTTGAGGCTTCAAGGCTAAAATAATTCATCTCCACCTGAGGAAATCTAATGCCAGAAACTCTACAACAGTAACAGTTAGGATGAGATTACTGCCCACTTAAAGGTATCTTTTTTTAATGCCTCAGCTGATACAAAGGTGAGGAGTTCTAATATTCTCCATTTAATTGTCAGCGGCAGATGCTGTAATCAGGTGAAGACAATGTCATCAATTTGAATTAAGCATTAATCTCCTAAGACTGTTGCTTCCTTTCTGACCAAATTTCTACCAAGTATTTTAGCAACAGAAAAATGAAAGAGGGATGATAACCTGTAACTTCCCATGATCAACTAAACCACTGTCCATTCACCTTACAGGAGTGCTTTTATAAAAAAACCATTCATTGGACAAGAGCGCTTTTGTTTCTCAGTGCCCCACCTTACATATTTCTTCACTTAGAAATAAAAATGCTGAATACTATTCAGAGCTTTTGAAAAAGTAGTCTTCAGGAGACATTCAAGCTTCTACAATGGCCTAAGATTTGTCACAGAAAGCTGGAGGATTACTGTACTGTAACATCATTGAACTTAACAAAAAACGTAACGAGTAGTGCTCCAAGAGGGTAATGTTCATTGCACTTCACGTGTCTGCAGATCACCATTTGCAATGCCGTGGGTAAGTGTTGGATAATAATTGTCACAAAACTATGTTACATTCTTAGTCATGGAAAAACATGTGGTGAATATACTTATTTTTAACTCCAGTGATGTCAGTCCTATATTAGCAGGATGTGAACTCAATCCCATGAGCCCACTTCCATCCATGCTATCACTAACATGTTTCAGCACACAATCTTCAGCATGTTCTGATGCAACAGGACACTTTATTCAGAAGCTGTGTTAACTCATGGGGAGGACATCTTCTGACTGTACCTTCTGGATAGAATACTAAAATATGTCTTACACTTTCTCTTCTATCTATCATGTAATGCCATCGCCCCATTTTTATCCTGCTATTTTCCCTACCACTTTATGGGCCGAGAGACACTTCCTCCACCGCAATGAATTTTGACACTGGAAACTACCAGTCTTGCTCTCTTGTCTTCAGCATGGAGTAAGCAGGTCTCTGGCTTTGATTTAGAACATTTAATGCTATCTTTCTAAAAACATTCAATGCTATTTTTCAAAAGTATAAAACATACTTATTGCTTTCCTGAAGATTTAAGTGCTTTTATCCAAGTACTGGGATGATGCAACAGGGAAAAGTTCTTTGTGAGTCAAAGTTTGTGAATCACTTTAAAGGACTTTATTTCTCTGGAATATGGAACATTACTGAAGAATAACCATGACTATTTAAACTTAAAACTCCCAGCATCCCACATCACCCGAGCTCAAAGGTCATGCTTTCTCAAGTTTGTCACTCCTCTCAGAAGTTCCCACTGTTCATTGGCATTTATTTAGAGTGCCTGTTAACTCTTAATGTGGTAAATATCTCAGGAAGTACAAGTGAGGACACACAGCAAATATAGATGCCACAAGACTGCTGTTATGCAGCCCTTCCACTTACTTCATCTTTCACTTGAAGAATAAAAAATCATGAACGATAAACTAAATTACAGATTTGCCATCCAGGATGCCTATCCCAGATCCACAAGTGTATTATGACAGACCTCACTAGACAGCATTTTTCTCTCAAGCCCTGATGTGGGAGAAAATGTTCACCTCTAGGGAGATGGTCCAAATTTTTAAGTTTCATTAAACATGCCTCAGAACAAAACCTCTGTTCCTTAGAAAGGAAACTGTATAATTTTGTGGAAAACCATCTTTTCTACCTTGAGCTCCAGTTTGAATCATTTCCAAGGCAGAGAGAAAATTCCCTAGACCTTTGTAGAAATACCAATCCAAGATAATTTCTCTGCCTTCTGCACTTCTTGGCCCCTATCTTGGAGGTTCTACACCAGTTGCGAGAATTGCATTTGCAACTCATGCAGACCCTAAACTGCTTTTCCCTTTTAGCTCTAGAGCAGACAGAAGAGGTATCAGACGTCTCCTAGGAAGAACAGCAGTGAGTGATGTTCTCCTACATGGATTCACTCACTCATTAATATTTTGTTATTTTGGAATGTGCTCTGTGCCGAGTGCTCTTTCAGCAGCAGTGCAAGGCCTTTCTAGTGTGAGAACGCTTAATGAACTGCATAAAGGAAATGGTAACAGCAAATCACAGAGAATACAAATTTAGCATATTTTCCATGAATTCCAGAAAGAGCTGAGGGATACTCACAGTAGCTTGACTTGTTCCTGAGTACTGCAAGCACACAACTGCCCTTTGTGCGATTCCTTCCAAACAAGTTAAGACCTTTATGCTAGAAAACATATTAGTCCTTTAAACCTTGAAGTTGAGTTCTGTTGGAATTTGGGGGTGTAGGATTTTCTTTGTTTGTTTGTGGTTTTTGTTACTTTTTTGTCATTGGTTGGGTCTTTTTCCTTAAGAAAACAGGATTATACGACTAGGAAGCATTTTAATTGTCATGAAAAGCTGCTAAGTGAAAAAACTCGAAGTAAATTTTGAAGTATAACCAATAGAAAGTGAAATTAAGACTTCATCTCCAACCCTGGTAATATCATTTTATAACTGCAGGAAAAGCTAATTCCAGAATGTAAAATGTAGGTGTAGCTTTCAACATATCTTCTTTTGCCCAAGCTTTTGGGTATAATGACAGGAAAGGCAAAAATGGGTTGACTGAGATATTCATCAACATATTTACTTCTTTTGAAATTCTGGGTACTCACAATACCTAGAAAACTGGCTTTGTGCTTGTTTTATCTCAGTCTTTCTCCACTAGGTGACAAGAATACTTTCCTACCTTTTAAAGATAATAATCAGACTAGGTTTAATTTGATTTAACCCATTTCACTTTCCCACTAAGGCAGCTAGACTCTGACATTTAAAAACTTCCATTTTCCCCTTTGTACCCCACTTAAAACAAATATATATATATGTTATTTATATATATATATAGGTATTCAGATAGACATTCAGTTTTTAAAGCGGGGATTGTGAAGGAAAAGAGATCAACAGCAAGGAAAAAACAGCCTCAGGATAGATCATCTCTGTACCGAGAATTTCTGCTTTGTTAGTGACATTCAGAAAAACACACATATGAAAATGAAGGAAAAGATTTCAGTAGAACAATGGATAATATTTCTGTATAACTATTTGGAAATATGTTCATATTTCTATGTTCATTATGCAGTTACCCTGGATTACTGTGTTATTTCACCACTCCCATTAAGTGACAGCTTTTTGCATGAACAAACCTTCAAGCTAGTCCATGCTGTGGTAGAAAACAAAACAGTACGCAAGTTAATTATGTTCAAAAAGTTCTGGCTGTTTTACAGTGTATCAAGACAGTTTGATCTAAAGTTAATTACTCTTGAATTTAACTTCCCAGTTGTGATTTGTGTATTGATTTATAAATAAATCTATAGAAGATGTAGAGATTTAAGGCTTTGCTATGTTTGGCCTCCAAAGATGGTCATCTTTGTTACTGATTTATGTGACATCTTACTTACCAGTCATGTCCTAACTATCCAGCTAATAAAATTGCAGTTATTTATTAGGAACTATCTTATATGCATTAAATGTTGCAAACTGGCAGTAAAGGTAAGTTAAACCAATTGGTTAATCAAAACACCAACACACTGAAAACAAGAACTTAAAAACTGGGCTTCAGAATGCACAATAAAGTCTTAAACTTGATTTTAAAACAATAAATCTTTGCAAGGTTATGGTTTCAAGCACATGGATAAATCACCTGTTCATTCTACATGCTAAGCACCTATGAGATCCCAATGGTATGAAGGAAATTTGATGAAGGCTAAATACTGTTTTGAAATGAGGAATCTTATTCACTTGCCTGAAATAAAGGTTAGAGAATTAGCTGAAAGGATCGACTATGTCTTTTAGTAACAACATGTGCTATAAAAACAGCTATTAACTTCAAACTTTGTATATTTTATTTGACAATGGGATCTTTAGGCTTGCTTGATCTATTAGCTTCCACTTAGTTCAAATTAAGCAAGAACAAAAGCTTTTATAAAAAAATAAATACTAAAAATCTCAGTCAAAACATCTCCTGTCTCTCACTACCCACACTTCACAGCTTTGCACAGAAATACAGCCAAAGCACATCACATGAAGGAATAGAAATGAGTGAACCATTTTCCTACTCAAGCTGTGTGGCATGGTGAATGTGAGAACATGTATTCTGAAAAGAAAAATATTAAAATTATATGCAAAGCCAACAATACTCACCTTTGTGGAGAAAAAGTAGGAAAGAAAGCCACAGACTAACCAGCACAGCTGTAGCAATCTGTCTTTTCTAAATCTAAATGAGCAACTACCTTAAAAACTTCCTGGAAAGAAATTTCAGTCTTTCAGTGGAAAGCTGAAGTAGGGAGTTAAGCAGGGAGAGAATATCTGTAGTAATTTTATTCCTAAAGCTTACTTGCTTGTTAGTTTTATTAGAAAAAGGGAGCGAAATGTATAGCGTTCCTCTTTTCCCCCTCCTATCCTCTCTCCTTCCTACTTCAATTTCATACCTTTTCCCAAGGGGCAATGAAGTTTGTCCCACAAACTGCCCAGGACACAGCACACAGATTTTAAGAACATCATCTGGAAAAAGTATAATTGTCTGTTTAGTGCCATTAGATTTACTCAGACACTAGTACTAAATTGGTTATCAATCAGAAAATAGAAGTAAATGTGAGCCAGCCCTGCAGGGATTTGTGGTAGATGATCTCAATGGATCTCTTCCCACCTCAGGAACTCTGTGGTTCTCTCGGTACAGTAATCCTCATATCCTCTGGCTACAGGAACCACTCAGGTACCACACACATCACATGAAGCAGGACACTCCTTTCTAAGAAAATTGGTCAGGCAGGTGCTGTTTTACCTCGTACCAGATGGCTGAGCTTCTTCCTGTCCATCTATAGGCTTTCACTAAAGTTTGCAAAATCCATATGCATGGAAGAGAAAGGTTCATTCTGCTTATACCTATAGCTTATAGGTAACCAAAGCAAGTGCTTTGAATTGCCCTCTGGGAGAACTTCCCTCTTTCCATTTGGTTATTCGAGGACAAAGGAGATGACTTCAGGTACTCTGAGGCACAACCAAGTTAATAGCCTGATACAGAGCCTGAAATAGCCTGGTAAATACACTCCCCTTGACCAATGGGCAGGCTTTCCTCATCCAGTTGCACAATTTTGTTTGTACAAGTTCATTAGCTCTTAATAAAGAACCTTGCCTACCACTGTAAAACACCTCGTCCTGCACAGCCCAGCCTACATAAAGCAAAACTTTCCAATGAAGTGACTCTCTAATGAGAAAGTTTCTCCCAGAGCACCCTGCAGATCAAGAGCCCTGAAGGCACAGGGTAAATGTGACAAAATTATATATCAGCTAATCAGTTGGGGAAGATCCTGGAAATTGCCCTTACCTGGAAACTATTATCTCACACACCCCTTTAGACATTTACTCCTGCAGTCCCGGGTAGACAAGCAGGTGCTGTGACATCAATAGTTCAGCTAAAAGACAGCAAGAGGTGTCTAGTTACCAGTCAACTGGGGTAAACATCAGGACATGGTATTGTCTCAGGAATATGTTTGGTTTGTTTCTCCCTATGAGAAGTATATATCTTACCTTGCTGTCCATTCTTAAGTGGAGAAGACAATGCCATCTCTGTGCTACTAGGAGAAGGAGAAAGCTCTAACTGAAAAGATCAGATAATGTAACAAAGCTGGACACCTCAGAAGTTAAGAACAGAGACAGAACACTACGATCTTTGTCAAATTTAAATATTTGATTTCCAAAAGGCACTGAATTACCTCCAGGGGGATCTTACAAAAAAAAAAAAAAAAAAAATGTCAAGTCAATCAACAGTTAAGGAAAATCTAACAAAATTGAAAGCAAAAATAACATTTTAAGTTTTCTTGAAAAAACAAAGATTCAGGGTATTTTTTATTAACATGGCCATCAGTATTAGATGCAGAGCATTCAACAATATGTCATCAGAGGATGTTAATTCATGCTGGACCAGTTACTCCCTCCCCATGTATTTATGCTCTTATTTAAATGAACATACTTAAGCGTGATATGACATAAATTGTTTTGATTTCATACTGTCTTCAACAAAACAGATTCCTCACCATTGGTTTCTGGGAAGGCATCATAATTGGTCATGTTTTTTTCAGAAGAGCTGGACTTGCTGGGCATATAAATAATTTTGGAAAAAACAGGTCATTTACTGAGCGCTAATACAAATGTAGGAATCTGGCCTCTGTTATTTTGAGCCTTCTGACATCGGTCTTGATAAAGGCAGTGATTGCACTGGGAGAGCACTGGTCTGTTGGCTGTAGCAGAGACAAGATCTCAGGCCTGGAGCAGAAATACTTTGGTGATTCAAGAATACTAGGAAATTAAATTTTTCAGCGGCATCTGAAGAGAAGAAAAAGCCAAAGAGTTTGGGAAGCAAGGATTAAATAAATTTAGAGAAAATATAGTTTCTGTGTGTGTATACAGTGCATCTCTGAAGGTATGATACAAGTTTTGAATAAGTGTTTTAATTATAGCTGGGCAACATGTGCTGGTTTCAGACCATGAAAGGTTCAATGAGCTTTTCCATTGGTTCCAGTTGTGATCCTTAACGTCAGCAGCAACGTGATACAGTGAAGCTTCAGACACAATTAGAAACTGTGTAATTTCAAACAATGATTTGCAGAGATGTTTGCATTTCAGTGGTTGACAACACTGAGGCCACACATATTTTGGTGCCAGTGAAGACAGGAAACAGCAAAAGAGGAGCAATGTCTGGGGAAGAGAGAAAAAGGGAAAAACACAGAGGATGCACATTTGAAAGGTTCTGTTGTCAGGAAGACTTCCAAAACCCCTCACAGTATAGATAAACATATACCTATCTCCCTTTAATTCTAAATTAGATGCTCAGTTGTCTACTGAAGAAGAACAGAAAAGAAAGACTTATTAGCATCAGTGCTGGTAGGATGTCTGGAGCGACAAGGTGAGATAAGAAAGGGAGAAGGCTTTAGGGTGGAGTGAGAGAGAGAAGAGTAGAAGGAGTGAAAAATCATCTCTAGCTCTAGTTGCTAAGATAGAAAGGATATGTAGGGAAAGGAAAGGTGAGAAAAATGACAGGTTTTTTTCCAGAGGCTGTTTGGAAGGTAAAGGTAAGTCCTGGTTAGAAATGAAAGAGGTTTGGAAAATTTTGCCAGGAGCCAAAAGACGGGGGAGGGGATGGGGAGAAAAGAAAGATTGGTAACTGTTGTGATAAGGACGTTTCTGCTTCTGAATCATGTCACAAGTGTGAAGTTTGAGAGAAGGAATCAGAGAAAACACATATAGGAAAATGGCTCACACTTTGAAACCCAAAATATCACATCAGTCCACTGCACTAACATCCTGATTTCCAGTGAGGAGAATCACTTTGAGAGCTCCTCTGTGAGTCCTCAGAATCATTAAGAATTAGCAGATTACTTCTTTCTGTAATTACTTTAATCATATTTGTTCTGTGGTTATCTGTTGTTAATAGAGCTCTTTGATCTTCTTAACTGCCGCCCGTGCAATTAGACAGTGGTGTAAAATACATGGATAATACTTTGCTAACGATGCACTACTTGTACAGAGAAAGATGTAAGAGCAAATGGTAACTTTCTATGAGGCTATGACTCAAAACGTTACAGACATATTTTATCATGTTTATTTTGTTGTTAACTGAACATCAGGCATAATTGCTTGTTTCATCGTTAATTGCTTTGCTTGCAGCCAAGAGGTTCAATTAGATTCTGTTAATATTAGAGGGGGTTTCTTTGTTCTGAACTGGGTCAGATTCCAGAGTGTTTATGGGTTGACCCTGCTGCCTTGTTTAAATGTTGGGATTTTGCAGCAATGACACTTTGGAGAACTGTACTCCTTGCAGCAAGAAATATCGCCCAGGAATCCCTGTCCTAGTGATATGTCTTCATATTAATATCTTCTTTTAGGGCGTGTAATCCACTCCTATCCCGTATGCTTCACAGTTTTTGGTGGTCATCTTCCCTGGAATTTTTGGGGGTAGCAGGTGACTAATTCCTGATTTCTTTTTCAGAAGCTGCCATCTTGACCTTCTCATCTGGAATTAAGCTACCCAAGTAACCAAGGTACTGTACAATTTCATATCCAAACCATCTTGTCAAGACATTCACTCTCTAACTGAAATCTGTAAATGAACTTCAGAAAAGTTGCAGATGGATGGAAGAAGCTGAATGCCACAAGAACTTAATAATATCCTTGTGAGTCAGACCAGTGGTGCATCTGATCAATATTCTGCTTCCATGTTTTGCACAAGTAGATGAACATGCACACTTCTAAGAATGGAACGAACAAATGGTTACTGATGTAATGAAAAAGAGTGAGAAGAAGACAAAGGAGAATATGGAAGAGTCTTATGCTATTTATGTCTAATGTAGGCCTACCTGAGTACAAGAATTTCTTCCAAGACTCTGAGCATTATGAAGTGATTCATGAGTTATTCTGGAGAATTCTGGTAATGAGGAGCCATAAACTAAGAATTTAGTCCATTCTACTCTCCGTATATAGATTCAAATCACAATTGGACTGAGTAACTCCAAAGGCATGTATATCTCCTTTTTAAATAGAGAGGGAACCTGTAGTTAGTACAGTTCTGACTTTAATGTTTCTGATGCATGTGGCAAGCTCCTGGCCTGAAGCTGATTTCCCAGAATTTTGCCCATCTGGAATGTTTTTTCTGTCTGCAAGACACATAATTACTGGAAAGAAGAGAAAAAAAACCAAAACAAATCAACATAGCTTTGATTCTATGGGTAGTTCTAAATCTACCTTTATAACAAAAAAAAAATTCCCCAGTGAAGACATGATCCGTAGCAATATTCCAAGCAATACACTGCTTGGAAAATCCGTAGCAATATTCCAAGCAATACACTGCTTGGCAAAGCAGTATAATTTGATTTTCAAATGGCAAGTCTAAACATGTATCTATCACCATGTTTTGCTGCAGGAGAGACAAGCAAGATTTTTCTCTGCAAGTTAAGGGCAGGCAAATAGTATCAAGACAAATACAGATTTTTTTGTAACTTGAATCAGAATGAACAAAGCAGACTTTTTTTCTGAAATGAATGAAGATAGCCCAGAATGCAAACTATTGACTTTTACAGTGGAGTGCTTAAGAGATGATTTTTTTGTTATAGTAGGCACTATAAATGAACTTTTGGAAAGGATAAATTAATCAGGCCCTCCCCTGAAACAGTAAAATACACAAATTCCTTGCCTGGATTAGATTTTGGAGCAGCAGGAACAAGTAATATTTCACTACTTTTTAATCAATATTTCTATACAATGGCTTTTCTTTTACTTTTTCTGCTTTCTTTCCTGTATCTTTTAAAAGGTACTCATCCCTTCAGTTAGAGCCTTTCTGATCAAGGAAATTTGATGACTTATTCTCTGTAGATGGACCTCACACCCTATCAGAACACAGAAGAGGACACAAAATATAGAAGGTCATTTTCTGGGACATTGTGACTCTCATGGCTTTGTTGTAATACCATTAGTGTTGAACCTGCATCCTGTTGTGTAACCTGGAACAGATTCTACCAATAAAATTCACATTGATAACTAATTTCAAAAGAGAGCTCTAATCCAATGGGGTTGTTCTTAAGTACAAGCTTTGACATTGTACGGACCTGGCAGAACTTAACTAAGGTTATTCACCATTTCTGTGCCTCCGCGGTGGGTTCTACTGTGTCTGCTGCTTTGACAGTAGAGAATTTCAGGGCTTCCATCTGATATTACAGTTTTTCAGCAGCTTCTCTTCAACACAAGGCCAGACTGAAATACTGCAAACAAGAGGTCAGCTGGACAGAACCTCATTGGTTTGCAAAGCAATCAAGTAACTGGATTTTATATTAACATATTTCTTCCAAATGCCATACCATGGAATACATACCATACAGTAAGTGGGATTCCAAAGTGGGATTCCAACTGAGCTGATGGTTTTGCTAAAATATGAGGATACTCCTACTGCCCAAACTGTTTTGCAAATCGCTAGAAAGGTGCTTTTGTGATAGATCTGAATCACTGTAGCCAGTGTGCAGAACAAGGTCTCTGAGAACAAAATCTGAAGACAGCTGAAAGCAGGCCGTACAAAAAGCTCCATGCTTCTGAGTCCAGTAATTATGGTGGATTCTGATCTATAGATTCCACTGATTACTTCAGCTCCACAAAGGTGGCTGTTTTCCTCACCTTGGCCTGTTCTTCAGTGGATAACATATCATAATTAATTTTAGTATAATTAATTTTGGCAGTAAGAGGGTTCAAAATGAATTTAAGCCTTCAGTTAATCCTAATAGGTACTGTGAATCCATTTATCACCACCCTTTGTGACTGGCAGCCAACACAAAACTCTGTAGTAAATGCAAAACTGGATGCTTGCCCACAGAGCTGGCAGGCTCCGAGACACTGAATGAATGAGAACATGAAGCAAGCAAGAGAACTTTGATTTTATATGCAAAAGCCCACTGGAGCTCCAGAAAAAACTCTGTTCTGTTCAAATGTCCCTGCTAACAGAACACAATAAGCTGACAAGAGACAGCAAATCCACTTGACTAGGAATAAAACTGAAATCCAACATGATATGCCTGCAATTGCAAGACAAGCACTTTTTCAGACTAAGAGAAACTCTGTAATTTTTCCAGGGATAAGATGGAGGCAAAGGACAGGAAATTTGGGACGGCTGGATTATTCATTGCAGTCTGTTCTACTGTTTTCATTATACTTGGTTTATGTTGTACTTCTTACTTGGTAACTGTGTGAAGACTTAATTTGAATGGAAGTTGTCATTTACATGGAAAAAATCAGTAATGGTTATGTTTTGCTTGGAGTCACAGGCAGCATGCTGAGAAAAGGGCAAGGAATCCTTATATTTTATCTTATTTTATTTTATTTTCAGAAAATAAGCATTCTTATTTTTATAGAGACACTGAGGAGAATCAAACAGGACTAGAATTCTATAGCCAGATACTGCAAATATAAATGTTAAAAGAGAGGCATGAGTTACAGGGTATTGCATTCCTTATGCTACACATGATGGGCAGAGAACGCAGATGATTTGCTCAAGATCACACTCAAGAAATATGTAACAGAGCCTAGAACCAGACCCATATACACCAGATAGAAATGAACCATGATCAGTAGCTGCAGTTGATATCCAGTAAATCTAGGTCTATTGATTCAGAATTTCAAATGCATCTACATGTTTTTATTTAAAATATTTTGGCATCAATCACTAAAGTAATTGTTGCCTAATCTCAGCCTCTGGATGATTCTGTTTAGAACTTGTAATATGCAAGAGAAGTCTGTGGTAGGGGTACCTAATGCTTATTTACATCACTTAACCTATTACCAAGAATGAGTAAATACCCTGAAAAATTCAAGTTTTTCTACTCATACAGTCTCAGTCACAAAGAAAATATTCCCAAGAACTTCCTCAAGGTTGAAAAAACTGGTATTTTCAGTGTCCTAATAATGGGAGGAAGGAGGACATAGAACTGATAACTGAAGGACTGACTGAAAACTTCTGTTACTTGTTCGGATTCAGGAAACATGACATGAGTAGACAAGAAGTGTTGTTTTCTAAGGTAGATGCTCTGTGTTGAAACTCTGTTTTTAGACCTAGAACTGTCATAATTTATTTTTCATTAATAATGCCAATGATGCATAACTCATCTCCCTATCTCAAGAAGAGAGAATCATCTAGCTCGGATTTTACTTTCTGCTCCACTTCACTTCCTGGCTATATGACATGCTGAAGCTTCTAAAAATAGCCTGATGATTAAAACACATTAGCATTTCCTGACTCACCATCTGAATTTGACCTACTTCTGGATTAAACTTTGACAGCAGTGGGGATAGTGTCCAGGATATGCTCTTGCAAACCACCTGCATTATAGAAGAGAATTACTTAATCTGAGATCTTAACATGAGACAACACTTTGGGTTGCTGAGTCAGTTTTCAGCATGTGGCAAATGACTGGATCATCAAAATTGCTTCAAACTGAGTACCACATAAGAGGAAGTATCATCATTTGAAGTAAAATAGCTTCCTCAGACTATGTGAAAAGTTCAATTCCACATATGAAAGTACTTTCTATGCTAGTGAAAAATTTCCCTTGGGACTTCCTGCTGACTCCACTCTGGTAGTTCTTCAACCCTGTAAATAATGAAACAATTCCTGCATCCCTGTAAAGACTTTATAAAAGTATAGCATATGTAAGCCTCCAACAAAAATGTTTCTGCAATAATAAATACTTGGTTTCAGCTCCTTAGACTTCCTGACATCCTCAAGGCCATTTAATATGCTGCTTTTGTCCATGTCTCCATGCCCTAGAGAGTTTAGCAATTAAGCCACAAGTATTTATTTGGATTTCCTAGGAGGTCCAGCAGTATACATGAGGTGACAGGGATTCAGATCAGTTCCACTCCTCTGAAGCACATACTCAATGCACACATCTTCTGATCACAGAGAGATGACTGTAGCAGAAGCCTGTGTGCTTCCTTCTCTCCTTTTGTCATAAAATTGCTATTGTTACAGGTAGGTCACAAAGAGAAGCAAACAAAATATAGATATGCAGTTCTAGTCTGTATTTTACTCCATCATGATAAAGCCATCATTTTAGGGCTAAACTGAGCAGCTCTCCATCATGCAAGAAAACAGCACACATATCTGGAAGACACAAAACTGTCTGCTAATTTTTACACCCTGACACTGAACAAAGAGATCAAATGAGGACCTACTGATTAGTGTTTTACAGAATTCATGTGCATGTGGTGGAACTTGACCATCAGGGCACAAGAAGAGGGCTACAGAAATGAACAGAGCTCTCCTCTTAAAGACCACAACAGCTTATGGATTAGACACTGAATCTGAGTGATCCAGAAAAAACTCAGTTCTGACTTAGCCACAAAATAAGGACCAGTGTGTTGTCTTTGGGTGCTGGCACTTCCCACCTTGCTTCTCAGGTATCCCACCTTGCATACATGGGTGTCGCTGACTGCTTGACCGCCCGGATTAGCCAAGGAGGCGACTTGAGTAGTGCCTTGGCCACCGTTAAACGTGCGTTGCCTGGCAGGCTGCAGCAAGCGCCAGTGAGAGTTGCTGTTCGGCTCCCTGAGGAGCAGGCAGCGGTCGGTGGAGAATGTAGCGAATTGTAGCAGGAGTAAAGAAGTCGAGAAGCAATTCCTTTTGTAGCAATTCCCAAGCTTTATTCTCTGCCGCAGGGGAAGGTGGGAGGGGGGGGCGGGATACCCAGTTCCACAGGCAAGGAAGGGAGCACAAACAAGGAACCAGGAACAACGGTTACACTGGGTTTTATATGGGGGGGGGAAACGGGGAGGAGAAAAGGGAATAAACCAATAGGGAAATGACACAGGGTGACAGCGGACCAATAACGAGGGACACAAGGAGGGGCTAATACAATTAAACCAATAGGAGAACCAAAACCACAGAAATCTCCAGAAGAAGGGGAGGAGACTCCTGCAGTCAGGGGAGGAACTTAGGTTGATTGGCGACCCAAGGGAGTAGCTGGCCCTTCAGCACCGCCCTCAGTGTCACTGTCCAAGGCAGGGTCTGCCCACTGAATCTTATCATTAACCCAAAACGTAAAGGTTTGTGGAACAGTATCCTTATTGAGAGCGGGCCAGGCTGCTGCCACCACCTGGGTGACAACCCGGGTCACCGCAACACATGGGGCACCCACAACATGTGGGACCAATAACATTTTGAGCAAAGGTTAAAAATCTCAGTGGATCTGCTCAGTACCCTCAAGGTGTTTTAGTAACTTTCCAAACAGCAGTTTGTAAAGTAGCACCCATTAGCTAAAAGGCAGGGGGGAAACGATTGGGGTTTTTTTCCCTTACCAAATTTCTTTTTGACCATTGCTGAAGAGAGGAAAAAATATATGCTCATTCAGCCTCAGATGCCTTTTGCCTACAGAAATCCTGACATTATAAAAGTCTGGGAGCTGGAAAGGAGTCATGAACATACCAGAGACTGGAGGCAGAAGGCTTTTCATCAGTGTGGTTGTTTTATGACTTTTGACCACATACGATATAAAACGACTGGAGTCTTTCTTTGGAAGAACTTTCTTTTTTCATCCTGACAGGGCAGGGAAAACTCAAGATGTCTGGTTGAGGGATACATCAGTGTGGTGAAGTGAAGGATGAAACCGCTGTCAGGCTTGTCACTTCATGGAGCAACTAGTCATGTACAAACCACAGTCAGTTTACTTCTATTTGGCAGCAGCTAATTAAATTAAAGGTGAAAAATGTCCCTGATTCAGGGGAGAACGTTCACTCAGAGACACAATCACAGTGTCAGTAGTTTGACTGGCCATGTCACAAGCTCCTTGAGGACTGGGGTCCTCAAGGAAGCCATGTCCCTCAGAATCTCCCCAGAGTGTGCAGTGAGAAAGACTCATAGAAGCCCCACACCTCCACCCTAGGAGGCCCAGCTCTCCTTGCAGGCTGTATTTTCCTACCCTTGATGTGCACAGCTGATCCCTCAGGTTCTGGAATCACTGATCCCTCACAGGGATGTTGAAGCCCCTCTGCTTCCCTTTTCTAGTCCTCCCCAAACCTGGCCCAATCTCTCATATGATCTCCACATCGGCATTTGCCTGAGCTGGTGCAGCAGCAAGTCAATATGGACCCTCTCCTTGTGTCAGCTACAGAGGAGCTGCAGGACTTGGCTCACCTCTGATCTGTACTGAAATAATATATTTGCATTATGAACAGGAGAACCAGAATGTATGAAAGAGAGTAAAATTAATAGTATGCAGAGCTGAAAGAGAGCACAGCCTACCTCTCGCTGTGGTGAAACTTCTGTGAATATGAGGAGGTCATTCAGTTCTCTGTGTCTTCACTACTCTCTGAATAAGGATGACTCATATTCATGGTGGCGTTGCCCAGTACCTTCAGACAAAGACACCAAATGATGAAATTTCAGTTTATTTGTATTCTGATCTGCAAGGTTATCCTTCTTCCAAGAGCTTTTCAAGTATGTGCTAGCTATCTAATTTATTTTCACAATGTTTAGGTATTGATTTTCTCTCTCAGCATGCGTAGCTCTGTGTGACACTGATAGACGTGGGCATGCACGCTCTCCCAAATGTGTCTCGTATGTCTTAGAAACTTGGACCCAAGGGAAGAGAAGAATCTAGACCACTGACAACCAAAAGAATGTTATGGCACTTCTTGATGAGTGTGTGAAGCATTGGTGACCAACCTTCCTTTCCAACCTGAAGCAAACTTTCTCACTGTTGCAGCAAGTTCATTCTCTGCTTGCACCATTTTCAGCTACCGTCGCTCCTTGCACTGCCTCCTTCACAGAATATTCTGGGCTGGAAGGGTCCCTGAATGATCATCGAGTCCATTCACTCTTAAGTGGATCGTCCAGATGGGGCTTGAACCCACAAGCCACAACCTGGGCATTTTTAGCACCTTGCTCTACTCAGCTGAGCTAATCTCAGGGTCCAGTGTGGAAAGCGCACAGAGGCAGTAATTGAGATAGGGACATCCTAGAGTCAGTACATAAAGTTTATGAGAAGATGCTTAGGTTTGCAAGAAGAGCTGAAATAAGATGGAAATTATTTTCTTCAATCACATTTGTTGCTTCACGGAAAAGTCATGGTTCAGATGTGTGCTAGCAACCTAGGAGGAACTGGAAAAAGACTTTACTCTTCCCCTCCTTGCTGCATAGTGGCAGTCATATTGTATTCCCATTCAAATATCTCTTGAGAGTCTAATTAACGTCTTTGTCCAGCAGCTTGGTGTTAATGGACTGACTGGGTCAGAGTCAGAAAGGAATTGTCTCCCAAAACAGAGGCACTGCTGGGATTTGTCCCCTGATTTTCTGGCCTGTCTTTGTAACATGACTTGCTTTCAAGAGTTGTTAGGGAGAGATGGAGCCAGTCCTGCATTGCCTACAGTCTGTTTCCCTGCCCTCTATGAATCCAGAAGCTTCAGTCTCTACTGAGTTCAGATAGTCCACTGGAAAAGTCTCACACTGCTTACAAAGCTAGTACCACCTGTCCTTGAGTTTTACAGGCCACTGGAACTTGATGTGATTCTGACATTCAGATCTGATTATCCGCGCAGTTTATGAGCAGTAGGACCCATGATTATTGGATATCTCTAGTGACAACACAACAAAATGGATGTGATAAAATGAAATGAAAAACCAGCAGTGCTCTGTCAAGACCAGCCTGGTTACCACATAATAGAAATTAGTCCTCTACAAAGAGTTTTGCTTCTGTAATGCCCAGAAGACCTTGTGGCTAAGATAAAGCCTAATTTGTTTAATGGTTTTCATGCCCAGAAAGAATAAAGACATGCTCTATCCACACAGCAGCAACTGGACCTCTGTAAACCTTTGCTTGGAAAGAAAAATTAAAATGGATAATCATCTTTTTGTCACAAGATTTTCCTGCTTCCTCTTTTTTCTCAGGGCAGTCGGCAGCACTCTGCAGCTAGTAAATCTGTTTGGCAGGTAATCTGCCACCCATAGACCAGATGCTGCCTTGGCAAGGTTAGCTTTCCTGTTGCCATGGCAAAGCTCAGGCAGCCAAATGACAGGGATGCCATGGCATGTTGCCAAGGTAATCTGATGGCACAGGCCTTTGTTAATTGAAAGAGGGAAGCAGGCTGGTGCAGCCTGCTTTTCCCTGCCAATCAAGGCTGAACTTTGAGCAGGGGAAAGGACTAATTAACTACCTCCACCAGCTGTTGGCTCTAGCATGCCAAATCTGACAAGTGGCCAGGGCCATGCATCCTTAACCCTTGCTGTCTATGGAGGAGAGGCAGCAGTTAATGAAGCTGTTGGAACACTTGTGAATTTTGCTTTTCTTTGAAAGTCTGGTAGTGAGAAAAAAAAAGTAAAGTGGTTGTGTTCCTCCTGAAGAACTGCAAACATCATATTTGGTTGGCTCGTGACTCCCCCTTTGAACTGGTGAAGCTGTCAGGACACAACAGCACACAAGCCAGGGATATTCTCTCCAGGTGCCTTGCAGAATAAAAATGTAATGTGCACTAAAAGTTTCAAGGCTGAGTAGTCAAAGGGATCTGATTCAGCAGTTTCAGGGAGAAACAACTCCAGTGCTGACTGCATTTGCCTACAGACACCTCTATTTACCACTGTGCTAGGTGAATGCAGCAGTTTGTGTTGAAGGTAGTGTGAAAGAAAGCCTTTCTGAAAGTGACTGGGATTCAATCAAAGGTCCTGAGATTTCCTGCTCTCCTCTTGGGCAGACTCTTCCACCATCCATTGTCTTTCTTTGTCTGTGGTGTCTATCCAAAGCAGATTGCAATAACTTTCCATTTCCAGTACCCTGGATATAATTCTTTTTACTATTCATTTTCAGGTGAATTAATTTAATTTATTCTGCTAATAGAAGATAAGTCACCCAAACTGTACCTTAAATGGCAGGCAAATAATTCCTGGCCCATCCAGTTCATTCCTTTAGCTAAACAAAGAGCAGGTTTTTTGTCTCTGGGTATCTGACTTGCCTGTCTTATTGTTCAACAGCAACAATCAACAAGTTTCAGTCATGGATCTTACAGCTGTAATGGATAAAATCTCTAAACTAACAGCATCTTTTCTCAGGGGTTAGTTTTGCCAATGTATGTCTACACAGAGAAAGAGAGGGAGACTAACAGCTATAGTGTTCTGTTGTTTGAAATAAGTCTGTTGCTTAAAAGGCTCTGGGCAGTGTAATTTTTACTTTTATAGGCATGTCCTGGATGTGTTTGACTTTTCAAATCCTCTCTTCAGAGATCCAAAGGGGTCTGTTTATAAAATCTGCCTCTCAGACTCCTTCCTATATGAAGTACAGAGAACAATTTCTACTGCTGTGTATAAATGTGCCCCTGATATTTTCTCATTGGAAGAATCTTCTTCCAATTCAAACACTTCCTTTCACAGACAAAAAGGGTGTCTCAGGCAGACTGTTTCCTATACAGCCCCCTGCACTCCCATGTGTGTGTGCATGTGTACAGAGAGAGATGCTCCAGCTGCTGTGGGAGCCTTTGCACAAAGTCTGAAACATTAACTGTAAAAGCAGCAGAGGGAAAGCAGGGTTTCTTCTGAACACTTCATTTCTCCAGGCAAGTAACTGCCCCTGTCCTTCCCTACCTCAGGCTGCCTGCAACACTTGTCAAGTCTCAGAGGGACTGAGCTGACTCTTACCTTCTGTTCCCACCAGAATTAGGAATTAATGCACTTGCGCAGCACCACCACCACATCTCTCTTTGCTTGGTAGCTAGCTGGAGATCTACCATGGAAACAAACAAGTCAGGGATTGGAATATATGTCGTACCATGGTGTCCTGTTTCCAAGAGCCTCCTAGTCACTGGTGGAACCTTGTGCTTGGTGTCTCCTCCAGCTAACCTGAAACTTGCCAAATACCTGCATACATAGATGTGTTTTTCTCCATACCCATTCTGTATCTGTGCTTAGTGGGTTTGGGTGTTGCCATGAGCCCTCTGAGGAAAACCACCTGCAAAGAAACTGGAAGTTTATTGTGCTTGTTTAAGCTTTTTACACACTACAGTAGGAAATACAAATATTTTACCGGCTTTCTGTGTAAGTATAACATTTTTTCAAGTTTTATGCCTTAATAATAGGAATATAAGAGTTCAAAGATTTTCCACTAGAACTGTGATAGAATAACCACCTTCCCCTAGTGTAGGGAGGAAGTCCCTGTTCCCTTTTCTTCTCTTTGCTAGAGTTAATTGGGGTCCTTAAACTTTCTGGCTACCCAGGGATCAGTTACTGGCAGAAAAAAGTGGAAAAAGTGTCAGTCTCCAAAAGTTCCTAAGTCTTGGAAGAATACAAATCACACATGAAAAATCACAGCCTAGGGAATAACAATGACATATTTTGTCTACAAATCACAGGGTAGATGGATCTGCCTTTTCAAGATGATTAGAGGGATGGAGCAGCCTTCCTATGAAGACAGGCTGAGAGAATTGGGATTTCTCAGCCTGGATAAGAGAAGACTTTGGTGTGATCCAGTTGTGGCCTTCCAGTACCCAAGGGGAGCCTACAGGAAAGATGGAGAGAGACTTTTCCCAAGGGCATGTGTTGATAGGACAAGGGGGAATGGCTTCAAAATGAAAGAGTATAGGTTTCATTTACATATTAGGAAGAAATATTTTTGTATGAGACTGATACTGGAACAGGTTTCCCAGAGAAGTTGTGGATGCCCCATTGCTGGAGGAGTGCAAGTGGGTTGGATGAGGCTTTGAGAAATGGGATCTAGTGGAAGGGGAGATGGAACTAGATGATCTTAAGACCCCTTCCAACCCAAACCATTCTGTGATTCTATGGTGATCAAGCACAACTTGATACTAGGAATAAATGTAAGAACTGAGGCTTTTGTGCTAGAAAAAATTAAATTTACTAGAGAGCTATAGGATACACAGAAGTTAATGTCTGACATCACGCTGAGGTAACCCTTGACCTGCGTTATTTTTGCTCACATGGGTGATGAAGAAGTGATTAGGCCATTTTCTGCTCCTTTGGGGCTCTGATAGCACAGGAGAATTTCGTACACCAGTTACGACACTTAAGGGCATGGGCTTGCTATGGGTTTATGAATAGCAAAAATCAAGGAGTAGTTTAGGACTTTCACTGTCTCTGTTGAGTACATGCCCCAAGATTGAATAATTTCTGTGCAGTTGCTAAGTTCTTGGATCAGTCTCCCAGTCACACACTGATTACAAACCAAATTCATGGCTTCATCAACGTCTTGCATGTTCCGATTTGTTGCATGTACAAGAGTTTCCATTCCAGCCAGCACATTTACATGTGGAATACATCCTGGCCTTGCCAGGGTTAAAAGGAACATTTAACCTGTGCTCACTACAATTTCTCCCGCAGATGCAATCACTGTTGCTAAAAAGGTCATACATTCACTGCAGATATTAAGAGCCTGTCAGAGGCCTGTGCAGTGTTTGTGAGTAGATAATTAAAATAATATATTTAGACCCATTAGCACTTCCCTCTGTGTGTTAGTGTGACTGCAGTATCTGTAGAAGGGAAAGTGTTAATCTATTAGCAGCAATTGCACAATGTGTATAGATTTTATCATAGTGTCTTTACTTTTCCTTTCAGTCTTACACAGAGAACTTTCAGCCCCCTTATTCCTACAAGCCTGAATCACAGCATATATTTTATTCACACAAAACAAGATCTTCTTAAGTGAGCCTGCTGTTCCTGGTTGATATGCCAATTTGTGCATGTGCAAAATTAAGAGCAGATAAACCACATTAGCAGAAAAAGAAAAACTTTATCATGGTCATAATACTGTAGCACTTCTTCATCTTCCTGTGAGTTAATCTAAATTTGAAGAATTCAAAGAAGATAAAAAGTCCATTTAAAAAAATAAAACCATGAACTTTTTTACTTTCAGTGTTGGCTACCACTCAAGATTGCTCAGTATCTCAACAGTTCTGTTTGCATTTGGTTCTCGATGCGTATCAGTAGACAAACTGGAATGGGTGACAAACTGTTGCTGATGACACATAAGAATCAGAAGTTAATGGCAGAGGAATGTTTTAAAGACCAGCTGCCTGTGATAACATTTTCTTGGATTTCAGATCTGAACATGAGCCCTTTGAAATGTAATTGAACACAGCAGATTCCATTGAAAGTTGTTGTGATAAATCATTAATCAGTTTTGTTCTGAATCAGATAAGTTGGTCATAATACAGAAAGCAGAGAAGCATTTCTTGGTTTTGAGCTCCAGTATCAACATTTTGCATGGCCTTGAGCTCCAGAGTTATGTTAAAACTCATTATTGCAGAAAGGGACCATTTATGGAAATTCCTTTGAAATGGACATCTTTTGGTAAACACAATTTTAATCAATCAGAATAAGTAAAACAGATAGCATTAAATAAAAAAGATTCTGATGGTCACTACATTTTATCAATGAATACTTAGCTACTAGTGATGTGTTGCATTTCATTTTTGAGCTATTATTTATTTTTTTTCTTTCTTTTGAAATTTAGTATTGGTTATAGACGAAAGAAGCAAACTCTTATTCTCTGGAAAGCTAAGTATTACTGACCCCAATGCTGCACAGCAGTCAGGTAACACAAAGTGAAAACATTCTTGGAATTGACCCATAAGTACTGCTTGTTCTCCAACTGAAGATGGCTTTGGTTTCACAATTGTGGTTTCTTTGCTTTACAAACTAACTGGTTTCAAACCTACTTAGAACTGGAAAACCTAAAGCAGTCGGGGGTTAGTTATTTCCTCCACCCAGTATGGTTAAAACACAAATTCACAGAAGCTGTGAGGCTCTTATAGGTGGCTGGAAACTCAGGGGAAAGAACTGGATGAAATTTTATTGATGGAGTAGTTTGAAAATGCGTCAGAAATTCCATCCCCTTCTACAATCAACTTCAGTGTTGGGCGATGCTGACGATGGAACTGGTGCTGGGAAAAAATGTCTCGTTAATTCCCACCCCAAAACTCAACACTTCATTGTCATTCATAGAAGAAAAACAAATTATTTCTTACAAATAAAAATTTACTCCCTCCCCCTCATAAGCCTTGCTAATTTTAGGAAGAAGAAAAAGTCTTTTGTGAGAAACAGTTGCTTGTAAGATGACAGGAGAAGATTCTGGGATTCACTGGGCAGAGAAGAGGTAAATTTTAAGGAAAAATATTGCATTGGGAAAAGGGTGAGAAGAGGGAAATGGATGTGCCAAAGTTCCTGATCATTTGCTTGAAGTCTTCAATAGCAAACTATACATTAAATTTTACCATCCCCATGCCATAATACTGTTTTACTTCAGTATGTAACTGAGCAAAGCATAATCAAATCTACCTCTGCATGATATGTTGTAAGGATATGCTATTTTTGTGAGGTTATAAACAAGTCCAGGCTGAGAGGAGCTTACAGCAACCTTGACTGATTTACAACAACAATCTACATGATATGGCAGAGCGTTTTTTACCACTGCCACCTGTCTGTTGGGGGACTAGGAGCACCCAGCAAGGACCAAATATAATTTTGTGAGACATTAAATTAATGTTTTTACAATGGAGTCCTTATTTGAAATTTGGTGTTTAGAGGAGAAGGACAGGTTTGGTTGGTTGAGTGAGTAGTTATAATACTTCATCAGCTCAGGTAATTTATAATACCTGTATTTCACTTTCACTCTCCAGTCAGTAGCAAGGAACATATCCACTGCTTAAAGCAAGACGATCTTCTGGAGACAAGCAGCCTTAGCACAGACTTGCCATTCTGCCAGGGTGTGATCTTTGCTTATGTTAACTCTGAGAGATGAAAATCCACTTTCTGTGAGACTGAGTTAGTCAGTAATCCCTGTCCATGGAAACAAAAAAATAACTGGACCCGAGGAAAATCTACAAAAGCAATGGTGTTGAAATAGGTAATGACTTATCTTCTTCTGAGATTAGGGTTTCAGTTTACTTCTCTGGCCAACAGCACCTAAATAAACAAACATCCTGTTTCTTCTGAAGCAACAAAGGACTGTACATAGATCCCTCTCAATTTCCTTCCTGCTGCCTCCCACAAAAAATAACATAAAAAATCTCTGCCTCACAAGTTTTTCACAGACAGTGAGCAGAGATAAAAGAAAGGAGGGGGGGGAGAAAAAAGAGAGAGAGAAGGAGAGAGAGAAGGAGAGAGAGAAGGAGAGAGAGAAAGAGAGAAAGAGAGAAAGAGAGAAAGAGAGAAAGAAAAAGAAAGAGAGAAAGAGAGAAAGAGAGAAAGAGAGAAAGAGAGAAAGAGAGAAAGAGAGAAAGAGAGAAAGAGAGA
>VZRN01002382.1:1164552-1218272 GCA_013397935.1 Dasyornis broadbenti
AGAAAGAAAGAAAGAAAGAAAGAAAGAAAGAAAGAAAGAAAGAAAGAAAGAAAGAAAGAAAGAAAGAAAGAAAGAAAGAAGAAAAGGAGTTTCTGATTTTTGGTTACCAGGTTTTTCAGTCTTCATTTCAGCAAAAATGTTCATTCTGTACATGAACACTTTCATTATCTCTTCTTCCTCCTCTCTGCACTTACAGAACCCCTATCCCAATTGTAAGATTTGTAATGACACTCAGAGAGGACACACTACACTTCAGTTCCTCTGCTGACCATCACAGTATCCCTCACTCCTTTTATGCCTCTTTCCTCACAAGAAGGACCTATTGCTGAATAGCTTTTCTGTTCATCAGTCCTTATCACATTGGAAGGAATTCCAGAAGGTTTTGATTTCTACATAAGCAGCATTCAACTAGATAGATATGGGTGGGCAGCATAAAGGCATCCTGACATCATCTAATTCTGCCCTCAGCTCCTAACAATTAAGCAGGATTTTGTTGATTCCTACAACTTTGTTTACATACTGTAAAAATCCTTGTAACTTTTGCTAAGTTACACAAGCAGAATTGAAGACTGTGTCAGCACTGTACATGGCCATAATCTCCCTCTTTGTTCAGTCAAATTGATTGAGATTTGCACTGAAGATTTGTAAGAGCATTGACATGCACAGGACTCGAAGGAGGATGTCTCCACCTGGTTCCTGTACAGACTGCACCTGTGTAGACCTTTCGTACTCAGGCTTTTATATCATTCCCATTGTGCTGGTGAGAATTCTCTCAGTTTTTTTGTAAATTATAAGCAGAAATACCTGTTTTCTTCAGGATTTCCCTGTGGAAGTGGATCCCTGGATGCTTTTGCCCTCATTTTTCTAAAGGGATCTCTGAGAACTTGTGGTTGAGTCTCTTAGGCTCTGTATGTGTTCAGTGTGGAGATTGCAAATGTGGCATTGCAAAGAATTATGTTTATTGATCCAGGTGTGGACAAGCTTTCCAATGTTGTGCAATGAATAAAAGAGTTGTGCAATGAATAACAGAGGCAAGATGAGACTCTAGAAACAAAAATTATCTAAATTTCCCTAAAATCCGTTAATATTTTATGATGGTTGGATGACCATGCAGGTGAAAGCTAACTGGTGGCCAGTAGAATATTGTTTGTGCATCAGACAAAGCAGATTCTTGCTCTACTAGGTCCAGAAACAGATAAATTTCACCCTGTCACACTCAGGAGCTTTTACCACTCATGTAACAGATATTCAGATATTTCAAAAACTCATTAGACTGTAGATGGAGAGATGCAAACACTTAAATGATTTCCCTGACTGGTTTTTGGTGACTATTTGAGAGTTTTAGTGTGTGTCTTTTGTTGGAGGTATTGATCATTTTGATCTTTTTCATTAGTTACGGAGTGATTTCAGACCTGTATTTCCCCTACAAGTCAGAATAAGCTCTGTCTATAAAGTGTAATGCAATGTAGATGGATTCTTTTGTTTGGGAACACACATGTCTAAAGCAGAAAATAACTTCCTACTTCTTTTTGGTCACTTTCTACAGAAAGGACACTAAACCTCTGGCTTCATGAGAAAAGAAAGGAAAAATGATGCCATTTGAGACTAATTTGATTTTCTCAGCTCCTGAAAACATAATTAATCTTGTATGTGTACCCTGATATGGCAGTGCCACTGACAGTTACTTTTCAATAAGACAATTATTAATATTCCAGGTTATCATATTAAAAAAGCAGTGACTTAAATTAGGTTTCTAGATCTGTACACATAGGAACAGAAATAATTAACAATCATTTGAAAATAACTCAGTTTGTACAATAATCCAGCTTTATAGGACTTTGTAGGACTTTTCTCTAGTTTGCAGTAACACCTGAAACTTTTCTGAATTATTTTATCACCTTAGAACATGTGATTGAGATCCCAGAAAATCTTCAGCCTGAAGAGGTAACAAGTTTTCCCTTCATACTCCTGGCTATGAAATCCTCTCCTTTCCTAGCTTGTGATTTCTCTGAGACAGTGATGTCCTCACCACCCTATTTCCCCCTGACAATACTCACCTATTACTCATCTGCTCTTTTGGTGGGAGAAAACGTTAAAAAAACACCAGGGCTATTGACTCACCCACAAAAAGGCAGAGCAGTGTGTGTGCATACAGAGAAATACCATTTCACACTTCCACCTGGGTGCAGAAGTGAGAGGTTTGCTTGTGGTAACTGGTGCTGCCCTGGTTGTGTGACAGCTGATCATACCCAGAAAACAGGAAAATTCCCTCAACTTTTCTCACACAGGTGCACGAACTAAGAAAGGAAAGGTTTTTCTGCTCACTATAATTTGAAATTTATCTCGTTTTTTTTTCCACTCTTCTTCCCACAAATTCAACAGCTCAGAAGGTGACGAGTGTTTGCAGAAATGAAAGGCTTGATATAATTGGAAATTTCTGAACTCAGCACTGTGTTAGTAAATAAGTTGACAAAGCAGAAGGTTTAATGTAGCAGAAACACCATTAATGGAGGACAGGCTTTTAAATAAAAACTTATCTCTGGAAATATTTCTTTAATCTCAGACCTTGAACTGAAAATGTTCTGGACTGATGGATGTTCACACATAAGAACTTGGGTCTGGCCAGCTATTCCCAGCTTGCAATCCCAGATGCCTTCTGAAGAGTTTGTCAACTAGACCATGGTGGGCATCTTCTTGGGAGGCTTGAATTTATTGCTCAGAGGCTTGCACATCCCCTTGAAGATAGGGAGTTGCAGAATGGAAACAGTTTGGAAACATTGATTTAGACTGCTGTGGAAAAACCCAGTAGAGCTCAGACACCCTGGCTATGTTCTATTATCCTCAAGAAAACCCTTCCTGTCAGGAGGACTGAATTGGAGCCAATAAATGACCATTCACAGCCAAGTGGGAAAAAAAAAAAAAGCAGAAGAAAAGTGCTGTTGGTTAGTTGGCAGACTTGAAGTGGCTTTACTGGCACTGAGTACCTTTGTATGAGCATTTCTTTAGCCAAGGAACAGCTCTCAATCCTTGTTACGCAATTCAGTGAGATGTAATTCCCTTAATACAAAGCCAAAAAAACCCCAAAACCACCAAGGAATCAGAAAAGTATCTGACTGAGAACAGTGCTCTGGAATTTATACTGAAATCTGGAATTTATACTAAAAGTCCAATTGTAGCGAATGTTTACAAGATACAGGTTAGTAAAATATCACACACAAACTCTCAGCTTTCTTTTTGTATCTCTTGCAATCCTAACTGCTGGATAAGAGAGGAAATGTTTGAAAATGAGGAAATTAATTAGTGCATAGACTGGAGGACCAGTAGTCCTAGGTTATTTTCCAGGCTCTGGTACTGATTTGCTGTCGTCCAATCCTTATGTATATTAAAACCACATTTACTGAAATGATTCAAGAGTGCTTAAGGCTACAGTGACTTAAGCAGAGTTTAGCTGGATGAAGTGAGGCATTACTAAAGTGGTACTCTCTGCCTGCTACCAATAATGCTCTTTTGCAGTAAATCATAGTAGCAGTAACCTTTAAACCAAAACTTTTGTAGCTGACTCACCAAAAGGTACCCACATTTGAACAAGAGCTTCTGGGTGTGAGTCGTATCCTGTGTGACCCACCTTTCTACACTTTCTCATCTACTGAGTCTCGAATTCAACACTCCAAATGTGTTTTTTCTTACTTCAGTTTGTTTCCAGAGGAAGATGAGTTGACCACTGCTTTTGAAAGTCAAAGCAATCACAGTATCTGAGAATTTTGTCCCATTGGAACAAAATGGCAATTTACAACATAAATTAAAAAGCCATTCAGGTACTATATTTATCCATATTGACAAGCCAAAGGGCTCTGAGACAGCACTGAAATTTGACCAAGTAAAAGGTAATTCAAAACCATAATTAGGTGAGATGCTGCAAGGATAGTGCATGTAGCTAATGTGTTCAGACACCATCGCGTCTGTCATCCACACTGGAAACAGGAAAAGGATGCTGCTAAGGCAGGGGGAACTGCTCTGTTCCTCCCCAGATTTCCCAGATAGGCTCTTGTGCAGTGAGAAAATATGTATGCACTAAATTTAATGTTTTGCATCTCTTCAGACTTGCTGCACACATGCATATCACATATTTAATATCTGAGCAGTAAGTCTGACATCTCCAGAGATACAATAGTCAGGGGTAGCACTTCTGGGAAGCACTGCACCAAGTAGTTATAAAACTGAGTTCTGCATGTCCTAGTGAAAGACTTTATATTTTCGGACCCAGCCTGACTGGAGTTAATACATAGTGGATTTAAGTGAGACAGAAATTCTGGATGCATATATAAATCCAGAGGTTTTTTTTTTTTTTTTTTACAGTAATATAGGACATGTTCATGGAAACCAATAATGAGAGGAAGAGAGTTTCACTTGTAATAGGAGTCTGGAAGTGTTGGCTTGCTTAGTATGTCAAAATTAATGCTGAGAAGGGATGTAGCTTCTGCCTCTTAATGCATCAGGGTATTTTTCATGAAAAGAATCGATTATTAAAGCTATGGAAACATGTCAGCACAAGGCTGAATGAGTGAAAACTGACCATGCATGACTCAAGGTTGGAAACTGGCTGCGAGTTTCTAATTGCCAGAGGAGGGAGTTTCCTGGAACAATGGGAATAGTGGGACTGAAAAAAAGACTTATTGTTCTCATAGTGGCTCTTGATCAGTTTGGGAACGGGACTGGATGCCAAAGAATGTCTGTGACAGATGAATGCAGTCAAGATCCTGAAGTCACACAGACTGAGAGGTAAGCAGGGGTTTAGGTGTTGTGGGACTCACACCCAAGCCATGAAGAGCAGTATCACACAAATCAGTTTAGACATAGCTTCAAGGGTGTCAGACACTTTCACAGTGGAATCCTGTTCTTGTTTTACTCAGAACCACAACATTTCATCCATACATCTTTTCAGCTGGTGAAGTAAATCAATCAAAGAGATAACTCCAATAAGTATCAAGCTGAGCTCAAGTGGTCAGACTGTAAAGGTTTGACTGATTTGCATTAAGAATCTGACAGTGCAATACCATCCCACTTTCCTTCTTTTTTATTTTTGTTTTGTTTTGTTTTAATAATCCTTTCTAGCCAGTCTTACACACAAATTTAAAAACGGGGTTGTGTGTTTTACACCTTTTCATCTCATGGTCTGGTAGAGACACAAATTTCGCAGAAAACTGACAGCAAAGCTTACTTGGAGAATATTAAAAAGCAAACACTCGTGAAGTATTGTCTGCTGGAAAGAAATGTAAAATGTGATTTCAGACTTGTAATGTATCCATTAAACTTTTCCTAGATTTCTTCCTATACACAGCATTTACTTTTATTTGACTGAAGGTTGTATTTCTGGAACCAAGCTTGAGGGCCTTGCAGTTTAGAAATGCTGTCTCAAAGTACAAAGCAAAACCTTTCCTTCATCACTTATCTGCTGATGTTTTCCAGAGGATTTTGTACCTGTGTTTTGGGTAAAAATGACCTAGCAATAAAAATAAATAAGTATAAATCAGTATGGGAGAGTGTAAGTACACAGAAAATGGTATTGACAATCCAACAGAAAAATGTATTTTTCTATTGAATGTTGTTTAGTCCAATCCAGAATATTTCCTGTGGCTTAATCATGACATCACATCTCCTGTTACTTTGGATTTACTCCTCTCCCAAGTTTTACAGGCTATGGAGTCCAAATGCCTGTTGATTCCCATAATTACTGAAATGCTTGTCAATAACATTACAACCCATGATTATATCATCCCTAGATGGATGACTTAGTTCTTTAATCCTTTTTTTGACCCTTTCCCTCCTGTTTAAAAATAACAAACTGGGGTCAGTGTAATGAAAAGTAACAAGCTGGCTCTTCATTTGTTGCTTCACAGCCAGATCTGATGAAAGGTGGAAATATCTAGGACTTCAGAACTATTATCCGCATTTCATTTGCCACTTAATTCCACAAAAATCTGCCTTGTTCTATTCAACACTTCTTAAAAGTGGTCACTGAAATATTTAAACCTCTAAAAAAGTAGATTGTAGCCTGAAGGCAAAGTTTATCCCAGGTAAACTTAGACACTGAGGTCTTGGCAGACTGTGAAAGAGGAGGACCTAAATGACCTCGTTGTTGAATTCTGGGAGCTAGCAGATGGAGCAGCAGCAAGCCTGCTGGAAATCGTGCCAAGGTACAAAAAATAGAGACACGAGGGTTAAACCAAGTGGCACTCGCACTTGCCAATTTGTAATACAGAGGGATTGCACTTTCCTCCTGGACAGTTTGTTGCTGCCAAAGCTCAGATGGGTCTCACCTGTTTTGCTAATTTTGGGGTACTTCTCCAAGGATGTGAACTTTCCCATAGCTGGGAAAAATATCCTGTATTGCTGTTTCAGGAATCTGAGGAGTTAGAAAAACAAAAGTTTTTCCCTGATGAAATGAACACAGGGGTAATGAACACACCAGGGAGTAAGAACTTGTATTTTTCTGAAGCCTGATTTCCACTCACCTCCTCTCAGCATGGAAGGCTAAGATCTATATCACAGTTTGGTTCAGTAACTAGAATGATGTGGTGAACTGGAGGTGATTTCAAACATACACTCGTTCACTGTGCTGAGGATTCAGGGAATTTCTGACTATGGACTGTTTTAATGCCATTTGTTAAGTACTTAAAGGAGCAACACAAAATTCCTAATATCAACCTAGAAGGAAACATGCTTGTTCTAAACACTACTTGTGGACATACCTAAATGCCCTAAATATGAGCAAATGACAGTGTTTTTATGAATCAATGTCATAACTCAATTTCTGAGCCCAAATAATTGCATTAGCAACTGAATGTTTCTTTGATAAAATATAACTATCTTTTGTTAACAAGTGTTGTTATTGCTACAACTGCTCCATAGAACTTGATCATAATCCTGTAGTACCTGTTTTGTTCTTGATTTATACATGAGGTCCAGAAGTAATATTTTCTCAAATTACAGTCTTGAAAGTTAAAGATGGAAAATTTTTCAGGCTAGATAGTTCATCAACATATGAATGTAATGTATTCCTTACATTGAATATTGAAAATTTTAGCTAGAACTAATGATGGGAAAAATGGTTACTAAAATAGACAGCAAAAAAAAAAAAAATGTCTGACTTCTAATGCCATATGTATTCCTTGTTTGTCTCAGGAGCTGGGCCACAATGTTTTTGCTGATAATAAAATTTAAAAAGAAGTGGTGATTTTCTAGACTACTGTAAGACTGACCTGCAGAGTAAGTCAGTGGAAATATTCCAGCTGATTTACACATACTGTAGATGAGGCTCTCTATCCATTTTATTACTAGCTGTTAAACATCACTGACAAACACCACTTTTCTTCTTTAAAGTTCTTCTCCTGAGAGCAATTTTGTGAGAAAGTATCAAATGCATACGGGAATAATTTTAAAGTTAGTTTAATCTTAACTATGCAATATTGTAGAAGAAACATTTTAAGCCATGCAAGAGATGTCACTTGAATTTACCAAAGACAGATTGAGCCAGAATAGTTCCATATCTTTTAATGAGGAATGATTTTTAGATTAACAAACTTTGGTAGATTAAATTTATTTGGCTTTCAAGGTTATAAATTGTCACATGGGAAGCCATAAATTAAACTGGAAAACATGTAAATTAATAAATGAATCCTAAATCCAGTAAGTTTAGAATCTTCCAGGTAGTGGAAGACTCTAAACCCACGAATTGTGTTAAATTGGGAATTCTTCTCGAAATAGTTTTGAAATGCATCTTACTAAATACTTTTTATTAGAAACCATGACAAAAATATAATAATAAGAGACTAGTAAAATTTGATGATGACATGAAGTCAGGAAACTGCATGAATGGGAACACTTTAAAAACAACAGGGAGATTATACGAAGACAATGAACTGTTTTAGTAAAATGTGCAAAATCAGTTGAAAATGACAGAGCCAAAAACTAATCTGGTCTTGAACAATGACAGGTTAGTAACAATGAGGTTTCCATTATTCACAGGAGTGAGGTTCTTGAACAGTTTTCCAAAACATGTACAAAGTAACTAAAGGAGGATGAGGGTGGAGTTCACTCAATTTGTGAAGAGGATTGTACGAGTCCTTATTGCCTACAGTAACAGGAAACTGGAACAGTATAGTAGAACCTCATAAAATCTGTTATTTCTAGCTTTTCTTTCCTTTTATTCTGCAAAATTTTGTGAGCATTTTTTCCCTTGTCCTCTCCAACAACTCAGTATTTTCTTAAAAACATCAGGAACTCTTGCAAGACAGTGAAAGACGCAGAAAAGTACTGCAGGAAATCACTATTAAAACACACAGCATGATTTTGTTAATTTTCTAGGCTTGCCTGATTTGAAACACTGGAGTGATGCTCTGGGGCTGTTTCCATTGCAGCACATGGTGATTGGATTTGGAATTGTTTCTTGGAGAAGACCCAGAAAAGGAACTCTAATGGAAAGTCCTGCAATTGTGATACCCCTGAGACTCTATTAACAAGCGCCATTACATCACTGCTCACTTAAAGAAGGTCAGTTCACCCTTCCTTTTTTTGTAGACTGCTGTGGGGGTGAGGAGACAGGAGAAATACAAACAAACCTGTCTTGTTGGCTGACTGGTTTTCAGAACCCATAGACATGTGGGTGGAGAGAGTGGGCAATATCACTCTATCTCAAAGCAGCAAATATTTTATTGTATTTTACTGTATTTGAACTACTGTAGATAAGTAGTTCAAACTGTGGGAGCCCTTCACGGAAAACTTTACACTGAAAAATTAGTAAGAAACTTGACAAAACCAGGCCAAATCAGTGTTTAAATGGTTCTGTTTGTTACCTTCTAGCAGAAAAGTAACTGAAACTATGGATTTTGGATCTATAAATACAAAAGAAAGCAAAAAAAAATCCTGAAAATTTCCTGCTCTAATTTTAGAATAGATTTCCTTTCTTTCCCTCGCTCATATTTTGAGGCCTTGGTGCATTTAAAAAGTTTGGGATTTGTTTTGTTTTGTTTTGTTTTTAATCACAATTTTCTTTTCTATGTCTAGACCTGCAGAAATTACTTAGGTTTGCTGTGTCAGTAGTACTGTTCTGTCCCAGGGTCTTTTAGAGTAAACCTCAACCTGAAGAGATTGTAATTGGTACAAAAAAGTCTGCCTGAGAATATTCAGAGAATGATAGAAATTGGAACTATCTCCCTGCTTTTCAGGGGACATTAACTGAAGTCTGGTGGTCTCAATGCAAATAGCAACGAGGTTAACAATTTCTCTCCTGACTGGAATGTGTGAAGGAAAGGCATAAATATCTGTAATGATTATCACCACTTTCCATGACTGCTAACTGTGCTCTCCCAAGGCAGAAGCAAGCCTGGCTGGGCACTGAAGCCACCCAGTGAAACTGCGGGGTTTTCCTGAGCTGACTCAGAAGGAACACCGTGGAACAATGCAGGAGGATCTCTTTAATCATACCTCGACCACCTGCCCAATCTATGGTGTTTAACACCTTGTTTCACTGCTCAGGGTGAGGCAGACTGGTTTGCTGGAGGTTTGTCTACAGATATTATGCCTGGAAAAACACTATACCGTTTTTAACTCCCCCAGAGTTACAGAATCATTGAATAATTTGGGTTGGAAGGGACCTTTAAAGGTCACCTAGTCCAACTTGTCTGCAATGAGCAGGGGCAAGAGAAAGAAACAGCCCAAAATCAGATCTCAGCTGAAGAACGCAAATGTAACACCATGTTCGGTTTGATTGATTTCTTGCAGATGTTTGGGTAGATCTGAATTTTCAAGACCAGATATATAAAGATATTAGAGTGTTAGCATGAGCAGAGCAGGGATTGTATGACATTCACAAGTATTATGATGCAGGACACAATCTCTACTGAAAAAAAAAAGAGAAAAGATTCCAATAGGCCATAAGCAAGTTCTGAGAGGTAGAGAGATATTAAAAACATATACAATAAAAAGGAAAATCCTCCCTTCTATACGATAACATGCAGCCTCCTGAACCTGAGTTCTTCCTTGAGGCCTTCAATATTTAATAATAAAAAACCATCATCAACAATAAATGACTTCATGAGCAGAAAAGAGTTCAAGAAGTGTGACGAAGTATTAGGCCTTTTGGAAAGAGATAATCATTTTAGCAGCCCTTTTCAGGCCTGGACAGAGACTTTCAAACACTGAGATGTGATGTTGTTTTAAATAATCTCAGGACATCTTTCAGTCTTTATGTTTGGATTATGTTCTTTATTTGGCCATATTTCTAAATTAAATATGAGAACAACATTTCTAGGAATTATTATTTGCTTCATATTGAGAAATAAAGTGGAATCAAAATGTTTTCTAGTAATACAGTGTGGACTGGGCTGAGAGAGGTTTTTGGCTTTGTCTGGAGTTTTGCCTGAAACTGGATAACAAAGTGGAATTTGCTTGGAAGTTCAATATTGCCAGGTGTTGTATGCCTGGAAATATTTCAAGAAAAACATCTGGAATTTCATATTTAAGGGAAACAAAGCTCTGGAAGCTGCACTGAGTTGTCCAAAATCATACAGACTCCCGGAGTAAAACCAGGAGGAAAACCCAGCCCTCCTAACCTTGCCATTACATGCATCTTGCATTTTCATTCTTACCAATCAGTCACCCAGTCAGCCAAAAGTCTTCCTGGAAAGAAACAATGACAGAAGCCAGAAGAAATGCAGAGTTTGGCTCAAAACCATTTTAGCCAATAAACAGATGTAAGGAACTTATGGTTTAAAATGTATCAGTAGCTAAACATCTGATTTATTGCTTAAAGATCAAGATATTGGTGTCTTTTAAAACATAAACAATACTAATTTTCCCCCAATTACTTTCATTTGACTTCTTGTTTGGTATGCTACATCTGTAAGATATCATGCATAGTAAATCCCCGTTGCTGCTGCCCTTCTCTGCTCTCTGCACAGCTGTGCACTGCAAGAGAATTCTTTGGGCAGGGACCAGTCCAACCTACTGTGGATGCTCTTGCACAAAAGGATTAGAGCAGGTTTGAACAACAATCTTTTAAGTTTCCTATATACATAGAGACTGTATTTTTAGTTGTATATCCAGCTCAGATTGCAATTACCAGAATTTCTGCTTTAAATATATGGCTTTTGAACATTTCAGGTGGATTTTTAAACCTTGCAATGTAAATTGTTTTTCAGTGTGACAATGTTTGTCTTAAGTTATCTTGCTCCTCTTTTGTCATGATCAGGTTTTCTGGTTCTCATAATGTTGTTTAAAGAGCTTTGCAAGCAATTTTCACAAAACAACTCTACACTGTTTTTATTATGCTAGATAAAAAAGGCTATGGAAGACAATATATGGTAGGTGATAAAAATGTAAGGGTTACACTTCCACTCATCTTATATTTCATGGAATTTGTTACAAACCCAACTGACAGGACCAGGACATAGGTCAGACACTCAGAAGCAATTTCACCCACTTGGGTTTTCATTCCAAATCTTAGATATTGCATATTTGTAGATAATTGGCAAAAAACCTCTTTTGTTTGTTTTTTGTTTGTTGGGAGGGAGAGGGTGTGGTTTTTTCTTTTCTTTTAATCTTAATACAAAGACAATTCACGAGGTATTTTATTCTATTGGCATCTATTGACAATGAAATTACTAGCCTCATTCTGTCCTGCTGGGAGACCCAAATCAATAAATTTATTGCATTCTTCTTTTTTTCCCCCAATATTTTTCCTTGATAGCAATTGTTCCGGTTCCATTTAAGGGAACTTGACCTACAAAAGCAGTCACAGAATTTAAATATTTACTGTGGAATTTAGAGTTGCTAGAGGGGTCTGAATACTTGATTCTCATTGACACTGAGGAGTATCTGACAGTTAATAAAGAACAAAAATCTTTGGGCTTATTTTGCAGGAATATGTCTATACTAAATTACACTGAAAAATTATAAAACCATCACAGTTTTATTAGTATCTTCCAATTATAAAAAAGCTAAAAAAAGCTATATAGCCCCAAAATACAGATGGGTTTGGGTTTGTTTTTCTTTCTTTTTTAATTGAATCTGTTACACAGAAAAACTTACCTAAAATTATAATGTCCTTGAAAGTCAAGAAATTCTCACTTTGTGAGTTTAAGTACCTTTGTAAATCTCACCTTCAACACTGCCTTATCAGATGGTGAGTGAATAAAAGTCTGTAATGTATATACAACTTTTTTTAATGCTTAATAAGAAAAGGACCAGTGCATTGTTGCAATGCAACTATATGTAGCATAGATGGGACCTAAATTTTAGGATTGCTTTATGAACTGACTAGCATAAGTTTAGGAAACAGTCCTTTTTAAAATCTTTAGTAGTTTGGATTTATAACAACTGCTCTAGGTGCCACTGTGTTTTAATGTTGGATGCCACAGAGGAAAAAATCTGGGTTAAAAAAAACCTTTAAAAACTAAATAAGACAAGATATTACCTGTGGTGAAGAACACCACCCTGGTCAGATCCCACAGCTGAGCAGGTCACACGTGCACTGCCTACTGCATTTTAGTCAAAGACCTGCTTTTTAAAATGTATTAGCTGGTCTACCCAGACTGGATAACTTTGTGATTGCTCCATTGAGCAACTGCTCAGTACTGTGCTGAGAGGACAGGTACCTCTGGCTGGAGGTAGTGGCAGGCAGCTGAGGTAGGTAGGAGAAAAACAACCTCTCCAGCCAGTGCTGGACTTGCACCGGTAAAGCTTTTAGTGATTTACTAGCAAGCTGGCTGGGGAGAGAAGCAAGATATATTCTGCTTATGCTACAAAATAGGTGACTGTCAGTGCTTTTGTGCACTCAGGCATTTTTCAGTTGTGAACTCAGCCTGAAATATGGAGCTCAGTCATAGTCCTAAACAAGACATTTTAAAACAGGTTTATTTATTCATTTTATTTTCTTCCCCAAACCATATAAACGCTTGTGTTTGAAAATCAGAACCCTTCATTTTGCTTGTGTTTTCTCCTTCCAGCATCACATCAGTGACCTGATTTCTAGAGGAACAGCTCTCAAAGTCCACAGGAGGTACTCAGCATGTCTGAAAATCAAGCCATAAATAGACGTGAATCTCTCTTTCTTTTTTCCTCAAGGAACTGAACTGCCAAGTCTCAGCAAATAGCCAAAGAAACCCAGCTTGTTCACAAATGCTAATTTAAAGCTGCATGTGTGTTTGCATAGGCGGGATTAGACTGAATAAGTCTGAGTCACAATAAAAGGGAAATTTATTCTTCTAAGAAGAATCTTTAAATTCTTGGAGGTTTGGGAAGGGAAAAGAAATGTTGTCATTTGAGAGAACTGCATCTGTGGGATCTGTGAGTAAGCCTGGAGCGGAAGAGGAAATCCCTTACACCGCTTAATGGAATGCTGTTGTGGGATAATCACTGCCAAAGAAACTCATCAGTTCAGACTTTGAGCATCTTTGTCTGTTAAAATTCCTGAACAGAGCAAGTGAAACATGAGTTTCCGGTGCTGGGGGTCTTTTTTCCCGTATTAAGATCTGGATTGTTATTCTGTAGGAAATAGTATCATTTATATTGGGGAAAGCAGGTGAGAGATCTGGATTTTATTATGTCACCTTTCTCAATGGATTGACTTTCTGTTTGTTTTGAAGATCTTGAGAACAAGAAACTGTTTCCTAACACAAAAGAAGTTAATAGTCACACTGTCATGTTCTCTCATGTCTCTTCTTAAATCTTTGTTTTCTCAGATCAAAACACCTTTATGTGCAAAGTAGCTACGGAAAAACTGTAATGGAGGGAGAAAATTTGTGGCTTAAATCCTCACCAAATGTACAGAAGGAGGAGAAGTAATTTGTACTCAGGGCAAGAGAACTTAAGGGTTCTTCCAAAGAGAAGGCACAGTTAAGACAAAATTAAGACACTGGTGTTTCTCCAAGATGTCACAGGTCCAGCAAACTAGATCCCAAGATTTATTTACCTGAAATAGCAGGGTACAGACATGTTCCAGGTCAAGCTAGCTGTACTTTACCTTCATTTAGTAAATGATTCATAAATTGTCCCAGATATTACATGAACCATTGCATGGTTAATGTTAACAATTCCTCTCCTGCTTGTAAATCAGTATTACTCTACTGATCACAACAGGCTAAGGCAAAATAAAAGGATACATTCTTCAGTGGAAGAAGAGGGAGTAGAAAACCCAAAGGGGTAATTGAATGCACCACTAGCAAGCTGGCTGATGCTACTTAACTGGGAGGTAGTTCCCCTTGCAGAGGATTATAGGTAGGGTGGAGCATTGAACAATGATTAATGGGATCAAATTGAACAAGATCAAATGCCATATTCTGTATCTGGGATGCAGCAACACTGGGCACAAGTATGAATTGGGAGAGCAGTGGCTGGAGACCAGCCCTGCAGGCAGGGATCTGGGGGTGCTGGTTGGCAGCAGCTCTGCAGGAGCCAGCAGTGAGCCCTGGCAGCCCAAAGGGCCAACCTCATCTTAGGGTGCCCTGAACACAGCAAGACCAGCCAGGAAACAGAGAGGATGTCCCACTGTTCTCAGCCTTGGAGTCCTGAGCGCAGGGCTGGGACCCACCCTTGAAGAAGGATGTAAAAGGTCCTTGAACGCCTCTGAAGGAGGGCAGCAAAGCTGGTAACGGGTCTCTAGGTCATGTCCTATGAGGAGCAGATGAGGGTTCTGGACTTGTCTGATTTGCAGAAGAGGAGGCTGAGGGGTGGCTCTGTTGCTCTCTAACAGCTTCCTGAGGAGGGGAAGGGGAGATGGAGGTGCTGAGCTCTTCTCCCTGGGGTTGAGGGATCTTTACCGAGAGGGTGATCAAACACTGAAACAGGGCTCCTGGAGATGTGATTGATGCCCCAATCCTGCCAGTGTTTAAGAGGCATTTGGACAATGTAGTCAATAGCATGTTTTAATTTCTAGTCATTCCTGAAGTGGCCAGGCAGTTGAACTAGATGGTCATTATATCTTCCTTCCAGCTTAAAATACTCCAGCCTAGTCTATTCTCTCATTTCCATTCTCCAGCTTCATTTTGGCTTTTAATCCTTACATCTTCTATCTCTCTCTCTCTTACCATTGCAAGCAGTTAACTTTGCTCCATAGGACAGGATTGTCAGCCAACAGTCTCAGATACAAGTATATCCTCTCCCTTCCACAGTATCTGTCTTTTATCAATTGGATGTTGGATTTATAAATTTCCGGGTACCAGAATGCCATGCTTACCTATTCTCAGTGGTTCTCTAACTACCATTCCACCCCCTGTCCCTGCTAAATTCTCATTTGATTCAAACCTCGTCCATGCATATATGAGTAATCAATCTCAACAAGAGATGTGGAAGGTAATTCTGTGTGTTCTGATTCTCCCAAATATTCAACAGCCTGGTGGTGAAGGCCAGCCCTGGGTGCTGGACCTATACATCAACATGCCTGCATACAAAGGTCTCCTGCTTCTAGCAGTTGTTAAGCTACCATGAGAGAAGTGGACACTGGTGTCACATCCCCTTTTACACCGTGGGGATGTTGCTGTGGAGGTTATTTAACCTCAGAAGAAGGGGCAGGGGCTGCAGGGACTGAGTGGCGAGTCCTGAGTCACAGGGACAGGCACTGGGGACATGCTCCTGGCTGTGTGCTGTTAGGGACTCTGAGCAGCTCCCTGTGCACACTGCCAGACATTCAGCCCCAGCTTCTAGAGACAATCCTTTCTTTCCATTGACTGTCTAAAGAACATGAGCAAGTGGCTGAGATGCTCTGGGTGATTGTGATGGGATTAATCATCTATGTTTTCGATGCTGTTCTTGACTTCAAAATAAGCAGAAATGTTGTGTTCCTGTTATATTACATAGGACGTATAATAAAAGAAAAGGCTTATATTCAATATTAAAATACTCCACACTAGTCCATTTCATCGATCTAACTACTTTCCTTTGGAATCTGTAGTATGAGGAACCCTATTCTTCAAAATAAAACATACATCAGTGAATAACTTTAAACCTATTAAAAACTATCCTTAAATAATCTGTAAACAAAACCAGTTTGTGGGATAAATATTATGACAATGGGCTTTTAAAAAAGCCTCATTAAGCAGTTGCACTTGGTGAGTTAATTGTTTCCTTGCTCACAAATACCCACACACACTTATGCACTGTGCATGAAACTTTTTTCTCTTTCAGTAACCTGAGACAAACCTCTGTATTGTTTGGTTCATGGTAAATTTTTTCACTGTTGCAACTGAGGGAATCCTCAGGGGTTTATTTAATTTTTGTTTTGAAAACTTTTGACAATTCTATTTAGAATCACCATAAAAAATAATTATAAAGAATAACTTTATAAAACAAACTCAGTTCATACTAAATGAATTCCAAGCAGAACATCTTGTTTCACCTCAGTTTGCAGCTGCTTGATATTACTAAATTTTTATTATCAAAATTTTGTTTAAATTAAGTAAGTAAAGCACTGTAATTCTGAAAATCAAATATTTTATTTTCAATACACAGGTTTTATTTTGGAGTTTTGACCCAAAACATTTCCCTAAAAGGTATGCATACTTTTCATGTGTTGTAACAATCTAGTCCTCCATTTTTAATGATGAAATTTTACTCACTTGATTTTTACCAACCTTTATTTAAGCTGTAATACTGAACTTTCTCACTATGAACTGAGGCAGATTGAAGGCAAGATGATGTTAAAGAGAAAAATACAGACAGATACATGTACTTGATTGACTGTTTCAAGTTGTCAATCAGATTACTCAGCATCATGCCATTATTCCACACCATACATCAGAGATGTTAAAGATCACGCTGAGTCTATTCTGGCATTCATAAAACTGATATGCTGTAAAGAGCCAGCATGGTATGGAGTTATAAATAAATACCTTTCAGGCACTACTGCTAGCAAAAGTGTTCAATGTTCATCAAAACTGCAAAATATTCACCTGGAATTCATTGAAGGTCAAATACAGAACTCAATTTCTATTCCCTAAACAAGAAAAACTCTTCAAACTACACTGAAATTATAGCCAATTTGGCATCTTACAGACAAACTGTTTTTACAAAAAATATAAATTGACTTCTTTGATCAGTTGCAAACTCAGAATTGTTTTGTGAGGCTTTGTTTGGCCAATACAGGAAAGCAAAAAGGTGGAACATTTAAAAAGTATTGAAATGTCTGATCTATCTAGGAAACTACCATATAAAATAAGTCTATACTTAAAGGATTTTCTATAATTTTGGCTCTCAAAGAGACTATTATCCCACTGGTTTGAAAGCAAGTTGTAAGTTTAGGCTTCCAAAATTCACTTTTTCTCATTTAGTAGTAATTAAACCATTAGTAGGTCTTTGGCTATATATCTACAATGTTGGCCACTGTGATGACTCCAGGGACCTGTCTATGCTGGTGTTCTGTATTTCAGGGCTGCTGCACATCCCTTTCGAATAAGAGTGAACAACAGAAGATTGGAAAGTAAACACTTTTCCTCCAAAACAGGAGAAAACTGCAGTCCATACCACTTAATCCAATTGTCCATGGATGGAAGAGTGGATCTGAAAACTCAAACCACTAAGGATAATTTTTCACTTATGGGTTATTATAAACGTGTCCAGCTTAGCAATTACGGGGAGCTTTAGCAACTCACAAGTCCACTTGTGTTAGAAAGACAGGGAAAAAACAAGGAGAATTCCTCCTGTTTTTAAGGGATGTTGATAACTCTTTGTCGTTATCTTTTGGCTTCCTACAGAAGGAACAGATGCAGATATGATGCTACGGAAGCAACTTGTGTTGTGATGAAAGAGTGATGACAGAGACTGGTCTGAGTAAGAACACAGAGAAACTATTTAGACAAAGAATACAATTCCAACCCGGAATTTCTTGTAGAGAGAAATCTTGGGTCCAAAGAAGCCTTTGTAGAGTCACTTCAAGAGAAACTGATACTGAACAAATTCAGAGGAAAAATAGTGGACACTTTTGAACAGTACTGCACAAATATAGTACCTTAACCACAAAGCAATGATTTCTTCTCAAATCAAAGTTTTCAAATAAAAGACTTCCCTTCTGAAATACTTGCTTTTGTGTAGAGAGATATAGAAGAAATTAAATACTACAAAGAAATCAGATTACTTGATCAATAGTCTTATCTCCTGATAGACTTGTAAGAAGTCAATGGCCAGATTTTCAATAACATGACATGGGGAATGTATTTTTTGTGTCATTTGGTTTAAAACTAGATATCTAGAGTTTCACCAGCCATTAATCTCTTTAATACATAGCTTTTATAAACTTTTTCTCCAGAAAGTATACTTTTGAGGCCTTGTAGCCATCTTGTGCTGTGGACAATTTCTTTGCTGGAGTGAATGCAGGAAAGGCCCACTGTGGATCTATAGAGTACTACACGGGAAATCAAGAACATAGTTTGAAAAACCCTAAATGGGATTTTCATGATCTTATCATTATCACACTTGCATAGAAGATATACAGTTTGATCTGATAACTGGGTTTGAATTTGCAGTAATACCACGCAAACCTTTCCTGTGTATGTAGCACTAGATATTGAAGTTAAAAAGGAGTAACAATAGATCAAATCTTGATGCTTTGAGGTTTCAAGTAAGACTTGGTTTCACTTGCATTTTAAAAAAGTTTTTCAGTTCTTTTGATACAAAACCTCAAAGCAAGAGACCAGTGTACAAATCTTCTGGGGTTCACGTGCTTTTTAATTTGTAAATGTCACCAGACCTTTCTTAAAAGTCCTGCAAACTGCTGCAAGACACCAGGATCTATGCTGGCCTGTGTGGGATCTTTCAGTGCTCAGGTAGCATGTAGATAGCCAATGCTTATATTTACAAGCACTCAGAATAATGGGTGCTAGAAATCCTTGAACCAAAAGGAGTTTGCAGTGACTTAATTATCAGTTAAATACATAAGTTGAAGTTTAAAAACATTACAAATCTTCATTTACTCTTTCTAGGAGAAAAAATACATTAAAATTTAAACATACATCAATATTGGGTAAAAAGACTGTAGTTCTTAATCTGCACAAATGTTCTTAGGTCTTGTCATTCTAGTTTTCCAATTCCTATAGCCATGAATCCCTGTAGCCGCAAAACCTCACGGAAAGGAAGGGTATGAGCTTTTGTGAATTCCATTTTTTACTCTTATCCAATCAATCATTTCCATGTCCAGCTCCAACACAATAGGAACTGACAACACATTGATCAAAATTGCCCCCAATCCTTTCTTCATAATCTTCTTTTGCCATACCTATGGTTCTGGGTGCAGTGCAGCTCACATCAGAAAATTGTACGATTACTCACTTGACCTGGAAATTGAGAGGTTGCAGAGACTTGGTGTATTTGCCCTTTTCTTACTTTCTTCAATATTTCTTTTCATGGACATTTCTAGCAGGAGCTCACTGGGCTAGATGGACACTTGGTATGCCCCAGAGCAGATGTAGAATCATAGAATAATTTAGCTTGTAAAAGACCTGTAAGAACATTAGTAACCACTGAAACTGAATGACATGCAATCCTGCAAAGAACTGTGAAGAAATTAATTTCACATTTGAGGGGAGACGGGTGTGAATTGCAAAATTCTGAATATACCAGGGTCATTCTTTGCAAAGTTATGAGACCAGAATAAGTCACACATATGGAGAGAATGTAAAACACAGCAATTTAGAAACTCTTGTGGTCATGAAAGACCACCATTGTATTTGTGCATGACCTAAAAGCTCCAGGGGCCATGTGTGAAGCGAAACATGCAAGATGTTACTTTAAAGAGAACATTTACTGCAGGTTAGACAGCTCCTGCTGAATGCTAGAATATGTGACCTCTTGTTGACAATTCATAGCACAATTTTTCAAAGAAAGCAGGAAATGGAGGCTTACTGCAGAAAAAAAAAAAAGGAAAGAGAAAGAAAAAGTTGACTCTTACTTGAAAGCAGCCTCTATAATGTTCCAGAAAACCTTAACTGAGCCACTTACTTTAATCATATTCGTTGTTAATTTAATTATAATGTAGAGTCTCTTGAAAGAAAGAGAACCATGGAAATAAATACAGGGCTGGAAGAAAAAACCTTTGTGCTCTCATTCTAACTCATTCTTCATGTAAGCCTAGTTTTACAATGATGAGGAAGTAATTTAAGAACTTCTACTTCCCTGTCTGTAAACTGGGCACAAAAATATTTTCCTTTTCTACCCACAGTGGTGCTTTGAGGCTTCAGGGTATCCTTAGAAAAACTTTACTGGTACTAGTGGGATTCCATGGGAAGAAATTGTTCAAGTGTAGAGCAGAAGCATTAAGAAATTTAAATGTGTGGTTGGTCACACCTGTGCTGGAAGCCAGAAGCCATGGGAAACAGGCCCTGCATTGCAGTGCTGATGAGAGCACAGCACAACCTGCTAAGCAGCAAAATAAGTGGAAACTGTACCAGCCCCCGCTCTCCTCACACCCTTCCCCTCCTGGAATGAACTCATGCACTGTCCAACCCAAAAATATAGGGAACTAAAAGGCAGCTGTGGAGTCATCACATTCAGACTCCAGTTAACAGAGACGTGACATCTTATTGCAGTTTCTTCCAGTAGATTTGTTATAGGTAAGGAGAAAACTACTTGACATCTATGTAGATGCCTACCTCTGAATTAAGCCAGTCTCACTCTGTTGATGTGGACAGAATTGTGCTTATTTATACCAGAATATTTGGCTTTCTTTATAGCCTTCTTTTCTTTTTACTTTTTTTTTTTTTTTTTCACTTTAGCACTGCCAATTAAAATCAAAACCAAACAAATCTCTTCTAAAATGGGTCACAAGTCTTTGTGCAAAGTCAGGAAATTGGCCCTTGGCAGCATGTTCCCATTGTGTCCAATTCCACCACAACATTCTGCTCACTGCTGCACCCACTCTACAGCCTTCGCTGACACTGGGATGTCTTTCCTGCAGGACACAGCAATTAGCTGTTTGAAGTTCTCATCCCAGTATTTGCTATGTAACTGTGATCCACTGATAGGTACCTGAAGATGAGAGATATATCAAAGCATACTTTGAAGTTAAATTCTGTTAATTTTGACTTAGCACCTAAAGCAAGGATGAGCCAACCTGCAAGGTTAGAGCTTCCCCATCTATTCTTGGGATCTGTGGGAATGGAACATCACTGTAGGCACACTCATACAGGTTGCTAGTACAGTGGTCTTATGACTACGTGCAGAGATTTTGGAACACCTCACTGAGACTCCTGTAAACATCTTGCTCAGCCTCTATTCGCTGTTGGTGCAGGTGTTTGTTTAAAGACTTGTGCTAAGAGCAGCAGTCTGTGGTGTAGAACAAGCACAAGGGGTGGAGTCCAAATTTCACCTGTGGATGGTAAAAAATCATAGCATAGGGTAGGTTGGGACTGCCTTTTTCACTCCTTTCCACTGCACCATACTGACCACTAGAGTTTGCTGTATTAACATTTGAGTGAACAAACCCACAAGATCTGAAACAGCCCTACAAACAATTACCAAAGAAAGCACAAATTCCCTTACCACAATCTGTAGAAACTATAATGCCCTTCTCCAGCTGTTGAGATGAACTCAACTAGAAATATAGGAGGAGCTTCAGGAAGTGTATGATTAAGTAAATGGCACTATATTCTCCCCGTTGGTACAGTGCCAATGTTCTAGCAGTGTGCTTAGGGACACTGTGCTATTTTCAGATTAAGTGAGAAATCAAGGTCCTGACTGCCGGTCATTTTAGCTAATTAAAGATCCTTTGGCATTTATTTGCAGAAGGAGGGATATTAGCTTTGATGAGCTGGCAGAACTCCAGCTAAGAGAAGCAAATGCTGCAGACCAGGTTTCCCCTGAAGTTCTGAAGAGGGAAGTGTCCATTTTGTTCTCTCACTCTTAAAACAGTAGCATGGAAAATGAAATATGATGGCAAAAATTAATTTGGGGATTTTGATCCAAAGCGGACACTGATTTTGGTGAGTAGATTGATTTCTGGATGAATCTCCAGAGCAGCTACAGTGTTCTCACATTTGGGACTTCCTAGTGAGATTCATCTATTCCCCCTGACAGTACTGGACAGTTTGTTCTCACCTCCTCTCAGCTGGACACAGTCCCAGTGGTGCCATCAGCAGAGGGAACTCTGACAGAAGAGACAATCAATCTTTTCTTATTTTTCATTATTACTGCCACTATGGACCCAGGGAGCAAGACACAATGAAGAGTTGTTCTAAAGAAATCTTGCTCCACTTTGCACCTCTGGTAATGTGTCCTTGTTCACAGTTGAGATGGGGCCTTCTCACTCAAGACAGGGAACTGATTCCCCTGATCTTAAACAATGTCTCAGCTTGTGGAAAGTGATGCTTTTCAGACACACATTATTTGACCATATTTTTACAAAGATAGCAATAGACTCTGCATAGCAAGCCCATCCTGTGCCAAATTTCTATCACCAGCTTCAAAGTCAGTAAGGGCCAAAGACTATCATGAAAATGGCTTCCCAGCAAAAAACTTCTAGGGTGAAGAAAAAAGTATTATCCCCATCCTCATACCCCACAAACCTTCTCCACATCACGGTTTCAAAGAATCCAAAAAGAAAGAAAAACAAACAAAATTATCCACAAAGAACCTGGAACAGATTAAACATTTTTTAGTCCAAGTAACTGCACTTTAGCAAAGTGATAAGCAATGAAAAATGTGGCTAAGCCCACCAAGCCAACTTATCTTCTACTAGTTACTTGAAACAATAATAATATTTACCATGCTGATGATACAGGAACAAAAGCAGACCCTGAGATAATAGTCATATACAATTATAATATTCCCTCTTTTAACATCGCATCCATCTGTTTCAATTACTCACTGCTGGTGTCCCCACTGAGGTCATAACCCAGTTCACTCATGGTGAGGTAAACAGAGTTTAATGGGACTGTTTGTAATGAGCTGGGTACAAGATGGTCTTTACTGAATCACGGTCAGGAATAAAAATTTCAAATATTCATACGTTCATTTTCCAAGCCTCAGATCCCAAGTCGAAGGTCTCCTGCATATTCTTGATTTTCATAGAAAATCAGCTTTCTCAGTGCATTTTTTTTTTTTTTTTGGAATAGAGCCTAAGTCGTCTAGCAATAGTGTTTTGAAATTGTGACTTTCTGTCTAGTTATCTGTGCAGAGCCATGCACTTAGAGAATTCATAAACAATAAAATCCACTCATTGTTTTTCCTGTACTGAGCCCCAACCCAACAGATGCAGCTATTAAGAAATTAAACTAGAAACAAACACTTTAGGAATTGCCCAAACAAGCTAAAAATAAGAGCACATGACATGCTGCAGAAGTAAAATGCTCTGCCTTAAAACTTGAACAACAGAGATCAGAGGTAGCCTGAGAGTTTTAGGGCAAGCCAAAGAAACAGCAGATTTTCAGGAGTTGCAATTTAACTTAATCAACTGCTCTCAGTTGTGACCCTTTGGAAATACACAAGGCTGGCTGAAGAGGCCATGGGGAGAATCAACTAGGTGATGTATTGGGAAAAGGAAGAAATGAGCAAATGCATTTCTCAAAGCAGTTTAGGTGACTGGGAAGATGCAGGAGGATGCTCTGTTATTTCTCCTGGTGTTCCTGAGGCAGCAGAGGAACTCAGCTACTCAGTTATTTTCATCGGCATCACTCTTAAGACTTTGCTTGTGTTTTGCCCAGACACTTGGAATTGTTCTGAGTTTATTGTTTCTTGCCTTCTCATCCCCACATGCAAATATAGTTTCTTTAATACCTATCCCTTCTAAATTATAAAGTTGTAAACTCAATTAACCTTTTAACATTAGCTTTTTCTTTACCCACTAAGCAAATATTAGGTGTGCCCCTTAAGGTCAACAAGCAGTAAGACAATGTCTTTCTGTCCAAATTTTTGGCAAACATCCTTGAACACTTCCTAAACTCTAAAGCATTTGACATTTTATGCTTAGCTTTAAGAAAATCCCAAAACAGACAGTGCTCTGCTTCAGAGCTGAGGCCACAGCCTCTCCCAGCTGATGACTGCTGCTCTTCCCAATAACAAAACACTCAGTGTTTGCAGATGGTTTTGCTTGGTCTAACCATTCTGCAGAAGTGATACACTCCTTTAGGGACAGTATTCTTTCTGCTCTTCTCCAGATCTCACTTTCAAACTGGAAGCAGCACTTCCGTAATTTCTGCATACAAGCTCTTGGACCAATGAGCAATTGGTGGTGGATCTATTGGTGTCAAAGTGTAACCCTTAAAAGGAGAGTTTCATTACATTTCAAGATAGAACAGATCTCTTCTTTCTAATAAGTCTGCCTGAGCACTTATGTGATGCTTCTGAAATTGCTGTTTCTGCATGCCTTTTAGTGCTGTTGGAAGTTTCACCTCATATGAAACCCTTCAAGAAAAGTAATTCTTCAGACTGCTCACACAGTAGTCATAGGAATTATTGTTACCATAGGCACAAACAGGAAGGTATCTTAAAGAGATTGTGGCAAGAGGTATTCACAGGTGTCAAATTATGCAGCCAAGCAGGACTGAAAGTATTATTTTAAAAGTTTAGAGTAAAAAGCTTAAATTAGAAATTCTTTTCATCTGTTTTCCTGTGTTGATTTAAAATAAATGACATGCAGACCTCAAATACAACTTTAAAATAAGAAGCTTTGCTTCCTAGACACGGTGCACAGATCTTAGATAAAAAACCACAGAGTGCTAAATTTCTAAGAAAAATAACCTATTTATGGACACAGTATCTTATGTGATCCCCTAAAGCCACAGCAGCCTATCTTGCTCAGAGTTTAAACACCATTTTTCTGTGCATTGCATGAGCAGTCTTCAATGAGTAAGGCAGAGACTGTTGAATGACTTATTTAGGCTACAACTTTTTAGGGGTTTAGGGGAAAGCAGCAGCAATAACACTACAACAGCATTTCTGAATCACTTAACCCAGAGCCTAGTGCAGAGGAAGGCACAGAGTGGGAGTTAAATGGCCACTAGTTCATATCACATTTGCCCCAAAGCCATTTTAAATGGATCCCAAAAGCCATGCTCCTACTGAGCACCCTGAGCATGGGACATGTGCTACTTGTGTAAGATTCACATCACCTGGGCTTGGGATATATGACAAGAGTCACAGCCTGTGTCTTGGAACAGCCTGAGCTGGAAGAGGACCAGGATGCTCGACTGGCACTGCCACAGGTTCACATTTTCCGGTAGGTAAAAGGCAGTGCTATTACAACAGAACAGAGCAACTGCTTCACTGAACTATGAGCATTAGATGTGTTTCCTGGCATGCAATGTATCATGATGCTTTGCTGTGAGTAGGAGATAAAGAAAATGGAGGGGTGTGGATCTCACAGCTTTAAATGGACCATAAATTGACCTAAATATAAAGGGCAATGAGAGGATCACACCAACCTACAAAAACAAGCATTATCTTTTCCTATCTATCATCACACTGTTTTGTGTGTCACATAAATCAGACATTTCCCCACAGATTGCACATGTCTATGACTATGTTACACTCACCTACATATCAAACACCTCCTACAGGAGTATCAAATATTACATTGGAGGAATAAGATAAGACAGTATCTATATATTAATTCATCAGTCTTTGCTAATATTCTGACTTTTATAAAACAAATAATTTTAATTTTTTCCAAGTATTTATTGTTAAATGCTGATGACTGCTTCCCTTCTGGAGCATCAGAAGACAGAGAACAGAGCAAACTCAGAAATAGTATCCCTAGTCTTGTCCTGCTAGACTAAGGAGATGTACATGTAATATCCTATATGTAAACATGCATGCATGCATGGATGTGTGTGTACCAGGAGGTGGTTTAAAATCTTATTCTGGCATGTGATAGAGAGACGCATAAAATAATTTCCATTTCTTCTGGAGAGTCTTGAGAAATATTTTTTACTGATTACCCTCACGTTTGGGGAGGTATAGTTCTCAATTTGTTCTGCAAAATACCTTTTTCCTTTTTACAAGCTTCTCGGTGGCTGCGGACCCACAGATACATTGTCTAGACTGGTAAATTCCATGGCTGGGTGCAGTTGGCATAGAGGTGTTTTAATTCTTAAGGTTCCCAAACACATCATAAACTGTTCACAGAGTTCACACCCAGCCTATCATTGAAATATACCCACTGCTGCAGAGGATTCAGCAGCTGCTTAATGATTCATAGATGCTCTTGTTCCCAATTAGGCCAGTAGCAATCTTTCTGCTGCTTTCAGTGAGAAGTTTCTTGTGTGCTAAGCCAGGCATGTGTTTAAGTACCTTGTTAAATCACAGTCTAAAGGCTTAAATTTTCTCATATAACATTCATACTGGCTTCACTGGATGCAAATCTGAGCCTTCAGGGAGGAAATAAGTAGGAAGATCAAGTGAAAACCCAGGGTGTATTTTAGGTAGAAGGAAAATAGGGTGAAAGTGGAGTACACACAACTAGTAAAGCAGATAATCCAGATGTTCCCTGTCTGCTCTAGCTGGGCACTTGAGACATAAAAAAGGGGCCAGTTTCATTCTTGGAGCAGTTGGCAGTCTCATAGAGGGGAATGTTTCGAGTAGAAAGGTAAGTAAAGAATGACAGTTAAACACAAGCTAATGAGAACACCTCAAAAACTCCCTCTAAACTAAAGAGAATGTCCATGTCCATTGCAGTAACACTTGCTAATTTTCTAGTGGAAAGTGTCCCTGCCTGTGATAGGGGGCCTGGAACAACATGATTTTTAAGGTCCCTTCCAACGCAAACCATTCTATGATTCCATGACTCTGTGGCCTAGCTCTCATGGTCTCATGCTGCAGTAACTCTCAGTGGCTTCACTACCAGGCATGAGCACACAGGGAATAATTCTCATTTACCTTTATGAGCAAGTTTCAGGTATGTCTTCACCTATACAATCTTTCCCTGTTTTATCAGCTGCACACTGTACCTCCTTCTCACTTATTTGCTGACTGAGAGAAGATACAATTGCAAAGTAGCCATTTATTTCAGCATAACGGAGGCCTTTGATTACTAACTACCACAGGAAAATCCACTATTTCTAATTTCCTCTGTCTTTTCCCCTCCCCGCCACCCCCAGACTTATTTCTTTTTTGTTTATTATTTTTAGTGAATGATCTGAGAATTCAGACTGCAGAATCTCACTGTTATAGCATTTAGTTCAATACACACGAGTTTAAAAATACTGGGGATTTTTTTCTTCCTGTATGACCACAAAAATTTTTGTAATACCTCTCACACAGAAAGTACAAGTTCCTGTCAACTGTGAAAAAACAGCTGCTTTTCAAAACCGTTTGATTACTCATCTTTCTCAAAACTTTTTGCCATATGAATATCTTAAACCAATAATCATGATTAATTCATGTGAAATTAAGATGTTACAGTATAAACTGGTGATTCACAAAAACTAATGGGAAATTTACTCATGCTCCTCACCAACAGAATATGCCTCAAATTAAAAACTATTTCGTTAGAGACTGGCATTCATTGTCGTTTTTATGGCATCGAGAAGAGGGCTTAAGCTGGTTACAGACCTTTATATGCAGCTAAAAATAACAAAGTTTAATCAGAAAAGATTGGAAACACTTGTAGATATTTAATTTATGACCACATCACTGTGAAATTATAAATGTGAAAGCAAAAACAAAGAAATTGCTTTTGTTAGGAAGTTCATAGTACTTTAAATGGGAGAAACTGCTTGAGTAATATGTTTAAGGGTTTAAAATGAATTATTTTGGTCTGGAAAATTTCTAAAGGACAATTTAAGAAATTATTAAATTCACATACTGGAAAAGCTGGTAACTTTTGCTGCAATATCATGTAATTTTATTAAACTTGCCCTTCAGGAAAGGGCTCAGTTGGAGAAAATACCTTACATTGAGGTGTCTGCATGCCAGCTAGGGATGAAATGTATTACAGCTACTGATGATTTAGGATTTTATTCAATTACTTCATACAGTTTCCTAGTAAAGTATCAAGTCTGACTTCCAGTTACCACTTTGGGATCCTGTGCCATCTCAAGAAGTCCATGAACCTGCTTGAGTGGGTCCAGAGGAGGACCATGAAGTTGATGAGGGGGCCGGAGCACCTCTCGTTTGAGCACAGGCTGAGACACATGGGATTGTTCTGCCTGGAGAAGTGAAGGTTCCAGAGACCTTCTAGTGGCAATTCAAGGGGGAGGCCTACAGGAAAGAGGGAAAGGGACTTTTTAACACAGAGTGTCGTGGTAGAACTAGGGGTAAGAGTTTTAAATTGAAATAACATAGAGGGTAGAGTTAGATGACATATTAGGAAGAAATTATTTACTGTGAGAGTGCCAAGGCACTGGAACACATTGACCAGAGAAATAGTGGATGCACCATCCCTGAAAGAATTTATGGTCAGACTGGATGGGGCTCTGAGCAACCAGGTCTAGTGGAAGGTGTCCCTGCTCATGATTGGAACTGGATGGTTTTTAAGGTTCCTCCAACACAAACCACTCTACAATTCTGTGACAGGTTTCTAGTGGCATCAAGGGAGACGTGTTTTCAGCCACATTACACTGTACTTAACTCCATTGCAAAGTCTTCCTGCATGATGTTTCCAAAGTGCTGCTTTTACCCTTTTCCCTGGGAAAGGGGGTATCTCTGGGGAATGGCAAACCTTGCACTTACGAGGAGGACGCGGTGAGTCAGATCAAATCAGTCACGAAAGATTTCCAACTGTGCAGTATGATCTCCCTGAACATCACTGATACCTGTGAATATTTTAGATTAGCATGCGAAGAATAAGTTCAGCAAGTGCTTTTAAAATTTCAAAAACACTAACAGGAATCTCTAAGATATATTGCCTTTTTTTTTTTTTTTGTATGTATCAGTACATTCCAGGCACTGATTACTTTGAAACATCATTTGTCATCACAAGTCAAATAGGAACTTTACAGCACTGCCCCATTGTTTGTGGATGCCTTCATTCTTTCTCTCTTGCTCTATCCCTGCCCAGCTACATCGCATGGTCGGGAAGAACAGGAACAAAAATTAAGAAATGTATTGACAAACTTGGGAAAATATTTTCCCTATGTATTGCCAGCAGAATTTTCAACATTTTCTTTAACTTAGGGGAGAAGGAGAAAACATCACAACTAACGAACAAGTCTCTCTCATGATTTCATGCTAACAATGCTGTTTGAGTTTTATTTTTCTACAAATTTCTGAATCCTAAATTTTCACATGCGTCTTAAAATGGAGAAAGATAATCTAAAAAGACAGGATGATATGTACTTTAGTAGATACTTCACTGTGACCCAAGAAATGTGCATTCACTCTTCTTTCCTAAAATAAACATTTTGCCAACACAGCCATTTGTCATGAGACTTTTGAGGAGCCTGAACAAGGTAGGAGAAAAAAGTCTGCCTGCGCAATAGGACAGTGATCCTAAATTTGGTAGAAACTTCTCACATATACTGAGATAAAGGCAGGCATTATATTCAGTATTCCTACCTTAATGAGTTTCATTTTATTCACACCTTCTTTCTTCCTACAATATTTTCTGGTTTTCAGATATTTCCGCATTTCAATTCTTTGCCTGTGAAGGTGTGAAAAGACCAGAGGAGGGCAGGCAGAGTCTGGAAAGGAAAAACAGCAGCAGCTGGAAAGAGATGCCTAAAATATGTCAAAGAAATCAATAATCCAACTGAAAGAAGAGAGCTTTTGTTGTGAATCAGGGAATTCACCTTTGCTTTCCACACAGAAAGAACCCTGAAGCTGAATACTGCCTCTTCTTGCAGTTGTGTTCAATTAACAAACATGAGGCAAGGTGACAGCCAAGTTCTTCACTTCTCCACTTAATCTTCTTCCTCCTTGGATTCTCATTCTAAAAATATCTAAAAGTTGCCTCTGTGGATTGATTTCTCATCTTAAGGACACAACGTTTATAGTTATTTATTACACTGCTGTGGCAGATTCTTCAAAGAATGAATCAGGCACAGACAGCCCTTCTTTCTCATTTTACATATGACAAGACAAGTAGTGGACAAAGAGATCTCTTGGGGAAAGTAAGGTAGGAAGTATCTTTAGTGAAACTACGTCTGTAAGTGTTTCTGGTCTTTGCACAGCTCCAAGATAAAAAAACGAGAATAAATCCTTCCCTCTTTTCTGGTATATTTTGAACAGCCCAGGACAACCAGGGAGAGTGCCTTTCTCCTGAGGAACAAAGAAAGAGATATTTCTCAGGGTGTGTTTCAGAGGTCACATAGTGAAAGAGAAGAAGAAACAACGCCTATTCCTCAGCCTCTGGACTTAGAGCTTGCTTAATTGAGATGTAAGGAAGGCAGTCACAGGTCTCGTGTTCTGGAAAGACGGAACATAGACTGCAGGTAGTTTGGAGGTTGAATCACCAAGACTCCCAAGAGGAAGTGCCACTCTGCTTTCTGTCTAAAGGTGCCATAATCCTTCAAACTACAACTAAACCCAGAGGTCCCAGCTAGGGATCACGACTTTCTTGTGGTAGAAGCTGCTCTGTTATTCAATATCGGGAGAAAACCTAAAACTGATGATGGAAAAAAGAAGTGTGACTCCTGGGATATAAGGCTGGTATCAACAAGGGAACAGATGTTTAGTCTTTTGATATCCCAAAACAGAATGGATAACAGAAGGAATTTGAAAAGAAGACAAACAGTACCATTTCTTGTGTGGTGAAAGCAAAAATGCTTATGATTCTTTACTGTTGACAGGAATAAATATGTAGAATTAATTTCCAAAGTCTGGAAACAAGCAAAAAAAGAAAAGTCATAGATCAGAATGAGTAGGAATATTCACATATTTACTCTGTTTTGATTGCTTCACATGAATGTTAAGAACACACTCAAAAATAGCATTTTACTTTAAAAGCCACACTTTTTATTCACACCACTCCTTTTTTTTTTTTTTTTTTTTGGCTGAAGCCTCAGAAAAAGTCTACAAGCAAGTTTTGACAGTTTTGTAGTACTATACTAATGTTAGTAGGTAAGTCAGGAATGTCTTGTGATAAAAAGCACAAAATGCCAATGAGAAGACTCAGAACCAGGGTTCACCTGTATCTTTCATAGCTGGAGACTAAGTTTACTGTTGTTGCATCTGTTCAGAATTTGGTCTTAAGCCAGGATGAAATAAACCTGAGGTGCTAATAGTTGATGAGATCCCTGAGAAGACAACAAAACATTCATATCTCTGTAAGCTTCACCCCTGCAGGGAGAGGGACAATTATTACAGCCCAAGTGAATCTCATCTCCATTAGGTGTAGCTGTCTTGGGTGTGCACAAATCATTTAGATCGTCTCTCTGTACACTAAGAGGAAAAAAAAACCAGCTCCACAGGGAGATTAATCTGTTTGTGATACAAACCTGTCTCCTGTGGGGAGGAGACAACCTCTCCAGAGATGGGGAACTGGGTTGGCCTACATGCATTACTTTTAACCCTACCAATACAAGTGAAGGAAATCCCACCAAATGTTTTTTAATTAACAGGAAACACTACACTTGAATATTATTAGTCATCTTCCAGATATAGGTGGAAAATACTGCCCATATACTGCCCAGTTTTGAGACCACCTGGCATGTACAAAAGACAAAAAATTGTCTTTAAATCTTTCCCATTAAGCCACCTGAATTATATCCTTTTGAAAGAAAGTATAAGCATTCAGCTAGAAGCAGTTCAGTTTATTCCCTCAGAAATGAGAGATTAGCAGCATCAGACTAATAACTATGCACAAAACCAATCATCTGAAAGATGCCATGGTAGAAAACTGTGACAGGAGCTGGATTATACAGTCATAAAAACTTGAGAGATTTGTCAAGGGAATGTATAAACCCAGAGTTGTTCCTATTTCTGTTCAATTTAATTTCTTAAGTATGTCTGTTTTTCTTTCTAACATATGATTCTGTCTCATTAAAAAAATAGGGAAAGAAGCACTTTATTTTCTCTCTTTCTCCATATGCATATTAATAGACCAACACTCTAATACATGAGTCTCATTTTCTGTAGCTAGCTGTTGAATTTTCGCATATATTGTTAATAGAGGTGGCAATACCACCTAAATTTGAAGTTTCCCAACACTCCTAATAAATTTTGAATTTCAGTGGCTTAAAATTCTGTCAAACTGTAACCACTCAGGCTAAAATTTTCCAAACTTGTTATCTGTCTTAGACTGAATTTTTAAAGACACTGTCGCTCAAAAACCTCACCCATTTCTCAGAAAGATACTCAGGTAACACTCAGTGAACGCCTATTTCAGACAAATAAAAATAAAACCTTACAACTGTTTGTTGGAGTAACACTGACTACATTATTTTTCATGGTAGAGACTCAAAACCAGGTGGAAAGTGAAATCTGGACTAAGGATATGTTGCATGCCATTTCTGTCGCTGAGTTGTAGCCTTTCAAAAGGCCCCTAAGTTTGCCCACACTCAGACAAGAGCTGAGGCAGTTGGCAGCTGCATGCTTAGAAATTCCTTCCACACCGGTTGTGTTTTCCTGCCTGCTGCCAGCTCTTGAGGCCAGGAAGTGTCATTTTCTTTCTCAGAGTTTGTGTGAACTCAGTGTTTCCCTTACTAATTGTTAAGCCCAGGTTCTCTGAAGAAGGATACAGTCCAATGTGTACTGGAGAAAATTCAGCTCAGAGAGAGTTAGGAAGTCAGATGTGGCATCATATACTAGGACGGGTACCACTTAGAGAAAATGGAACAGATGTATCTGGAGCTTCACAGTTCCTAAACCCCACATTAACCAGCAAGCATTTTGTGCAACTCCACTGGGAAAATGTGCATTTTGGTACCTGCTAGTGCTGCTCAGCAGAAAGTATGAGAACATCACCCAGGAGTCATAAAATTAACTCAAGAGACAAGAGGTCTGTGCAGTGGATGTAAAGGTTGCTGTGCCTGAAAGGGTACCTTTACATGTCACCTGTGCATGTCACTCAGTTGCTACCTGAAGGAATTCATGTTTTGTTTTTCTCCTTTTTTTCTTTATTAAAAACCTAGGAAATTAGCTTCTTTCTCCTTCATGCACAGACACCCTTTTGAAAGAACCCTGACATTTCAAATCATGCACTCAGAAAATAGCAAGTGAGAACTGCAATGTAGTTAAGGGCATATCATAAAACAAAGATTTTAATGTAAAATTTTAACCACCTTGTTTCAAAACAAACATGCTTCAAGGCATGTGCACATATACAATGGACAAGTAGACTCTTAACTAAGTCTCTCAAGTTTATTTCAAATGGTTTAATGCTCTTCCTTTTTCATGTCCTGCTGAACACCAAAGTTTGGCAAAATGTTTTTCTTCAATCTTGTAGACATGTTTACAGTGAAAATCTTACCTTCTTGCAAAGTGAGTTTAAACTGGACAGATTTACAAGAGAGGATAAGCATATTTTGCCATTATTTGGCTAAAAGCATCCAACAGAATCTCACATAGCTCATAGAAGTGGACGGTTTTTGTTGTTGTATGGTACCAATTTCCCGCAGCACCAACACCGCTGACTTTATCTATTTTGATGGCCCTTTTCCCCATAGCTCAGCCAAGAAGATCCACACCAGTAAATATGGAATGTATTTTAGTCATTGTCATGGTCTTTATGAAGTTTCTTCTAACTATTGTATCATACTTTACTAGAGCCTTTGCTGAAGGCATAATACTGTGCTTCAGTAACTATTTCCCTTCTTCAGGGCCTTGGGATGGATTATGAAGGGTTGTGATTCTGACAAATATACACCATTTAAACTATGACACAAGGCACTGAGATGAACCAACTCAAAGGAGTAGGTGTGGGGGTTGGATCATCTTCTACCTTGCAAATAAATGCTTGGAAATTAGCTCTTGCCAAGAAAATTGTCCTAGGGCAGGGCTGGGGCCCATGCAAGAGGTAGCCTATGTAAAGGAGAGGAAGAAAATGTTGCTTCCTTGGAACCAGTGTTGGTTGGTGCAGACTTGAAGACCTTGAAATCATTTAATTTCATGAAAACATTATTTTTCCAGACATTATACACTATAATCCAATAAAAGGCATCACATCCTCTACCTGTTATTTATTCCCATAAGCTTTGGGAAGTAGACACAACAACCCAGAAAATTGTTACTTATATAAATAAAAGCCTGGAATAATCCTTTTAACATGTTGAAAGTGATCTGGTCCAAGCCTACACAATGAGCTGCCCATAATATCTGTCTCCAGCACAGAGAACACACTAAGAATTTGTGATACTTCAAGCTGAACAATATTGAGATATTGGGTAGAAATACATACGTATTGGGTATAAATACATACATTATCTTTTGGACATATTCTTCACTTGATGTCTAATGGGAGCACTCTGGCATGCCATTCACAAATAAGGGAATTCAAGGACTGTTTTTCTGTATGAAATATTTTAATATAATTTTCAAAATGAAATATGACAGTACTGTAGGAAAGAGATTACTGTAGCTTGTTTGCATATGTTGCCCTAGAGACTGATGCCACAGTCAGTAGATCAAGATCTCATGAGGAAAACATAGGCTAAAAAACCCCCAAAAGGTCTATCTATTATAAGCAAAACACAATTCCCCAGGAGCACAACAAAATGGCCAAAGCAAGGCATAGTTCCAAGAAATTATATGGGCATTTTTTTTCTTCTGGTTTAAAACTCTAATTGGTTCCTCCAAATCTACACTTTTATATAAGAATGCCACCTAGTCTTGGCACATCTTCCAAATAAATTATATTATTCTGTTGTACCAGGACTTATTCCACTGTTCTTTGCACACAGTGAAGTTTGTTACAACATGCAAAACAGTGCTGAAATATTTCTACCATCACCTCTAGTTTTTTCTCTTCACTTTTAATTCTTTTTTTATTGCATCTAATAGAGCTGTAGAGATCAGTCCTAAATAAGGTCAGTAATACTTTTATTGTGCTTTTAAAAAATAAAACTACCCAGTACTACCTCATAACAGCACGTTTTTAACCACAGCCTTAAGCATCATTAGAACCAATGTGACTTTAGTTCATGTATATGCATTTTGCTTTATGCTGTATACAGATCGAGTGGCTCAGCATTTCAATACCAGAGAACCTTTCTGGTGTTAAAGAGTGTATAAATTCACTTACATTTGTTTTCCTTTTCCAATTAGAGATTCTTAATCATCAATTGATAGGAAAATTGTTCACCTTGAAAAATTTGTGTATGTCACCTAAAGCTGTTTAGAAGTCAAGGGATAAAATATGCATTTAGGTTTCCCAAAACTTTACAGTCTGCAGACAGTGGCTGCCTGGCACCTACATCCACCTTCTCCAAGTGTAAATCTTCTTGCCTTCTAGTAATGATGGGGGCACACAATAAGGGAACTGTGAGTGTACTTGCCAGTGATACCCATATAGTATTAGAGAAGTTCTTCCTGGCTTGTGGGGTGATTGCATTTTATTTTCCTCTGTATTTTTTTTCCTTTTGTGTGTGTGTTTTGTTTTTCTTTGTTTTGCTTATTCAGATGTTTCTTCTAAATAATTTTCCTTTAACCCATTTCCCAGGGAAGAATAACTATGCCCTTTTCCTTGGCTGATTAGCACTTGATCTGTCACTGTGCTATACACACATCCCAGCAGGAATGGGAACACAACTCACTTCTTGAAATTGGGCTGGGGGATGTTCTGCACTGACTTTTTCACTGTGAGGCAATCATCTTGCTCAGTCTCCCGCATTCTCACTCTTTTTCTCTCTAGATAACTGAAGGCACAACCAAATGACATTAAAAGTATGGAAGGCACTAGATAGTAACAAAATAAAGGAATTGCCTTGGCTCTGGTTCTTATACAGATAAAGGTTCTGAACCTGCAAATGCTTCAATGATTCCTGGCACTAGCTGTGATGAAAGCTCAGAGAAGTGTCATTTGGAATACAGGCAGAAAAAATAAGGATTTTTAGAGTGGTAACAAAATTGTGAATAGTCCAATGACATAGAGGAACTTTAACTTTTCATAATAAACATTAAATATCCTGAGAAAATATTTCCAACATGATCTATTTTTTGCCTTCCACTGTCAGGTTTGCAGCTTGCCTACAGGATAATTGCTTTTCTCTGCCACATGAACATCTGCCTGCACCACCATCATGGTGCCAATGTCCCTTTGCTACCCCCACCAACACCATTAGTAACTATGTCCTTTTTTTTTGTTGTTATCATTGTATGTGGTCCTAATCATAGAACAGAGATTCAGGAGGACTTCATCTGCTTAAACATGGATATTTGCAATTTAGGTATCAACATCTGGCTAAACGTACTTTGGTCTGTGCCTTTGGATTTGCAGTACAAATGTGAAACTTGCAAAATCTTTTTGTTGTGATAAGGGTATAAATTCTGCTATTGCTTTCAGTAAAGCTCCTAAAATTCTAATTGCTGTAGCAAACAGCATACAAAGAAGGAAAAACATGATCAGTAGGGAAAAAACACGTTATAGGATACTGCCTGGAATATATTCTGCCTTCACAACACCCACATTATCTCCCAATAACAGTAATGGAAATTTTGCACACACATCAAGGCATAATATATAGCTAAGCCTTTGACTGCTTTGATATATATTTATGAATGTAACTATACATTTATTCCTTCAGCCCATTTAAAAGCCTGTGATTCAGCGCTTAAATTTATTCATTAATACCTGCAAATAGAGAAAACCAGTATGGAGACAACATTAATTTAAAGAAAAACAATCTGATTATATAGTGAAATATGTCAGGCATAAGGAAATAAATTAAGGTTAATATTTTTTATCCCATTGGGATCAATTGTTTGGGGAAAAAAAATTAATATTAAAAATTTATGGTACAATTATAGATCATTTGTGTAAGAAAGGGTACATGTTGTTTTGCATAAGCATTAATAGACATAGATATCTAGAATATGGAATTTTATAACTACATGCCTGCAGATGGGAGGAGTATGTATGGACATATCTTTTCATTTATGTGATTGAATCCATTTGGACCAGTTTTTTTTAATTGATTTGATAGCACATTGAGAATTACTGTGAACTTAACACATCTGAGAATTAGAATACTTTAGATTAATAAACCAATTGAAGACTAAAGGCAGGCTGTAGATCATGCACTAAACTACCTTCTCTTAAAATTGCAGGTAAAAGTTGTTGCATTCCAATATAGTAACTATTATTTTGCTTTATTTTGAGTATTAAAATACTTGTACCTAAAGCCACCAATTTAGAAATAGATAACAAAATAGTAAAAATTGCAGTCATACATCCAAAGCAAATCAGAGAGTTTGAACATTCAGATTTTATGGATTTTTTTAAGTTTTATGTCTGTAAATCTGTTTGGAATTTTTTTTAGTTTTGAGGAATTGTAATAGATCTCCTCTGAACATACAACTTTAAAACACAAATGTTAAGCCTTCACTTACAAACCTGATTTTTTTTTTTTCTTTTTTTTTTTTAATAAAGAAGAAGAAGAATTCTTTTCCTGGTTTGAACAACCAATCCAGCCTCTAAAACCTCCTTTCTAGATGAAAAAGGCAAATACTGAGATGTGAATGTTTTACTTCTCGATCAGAGTTTCTAGAAGGTTAAATTTCATCAAGCCTGGTTCTTTTATTACAGTGTTAATGATATATCCTCATGTTACAGGCATACCAAAGTGCTGAAACATTCCAAAACCGATCAACTCTGCTATCATCAAAGAACTCAAATGTGTGTTTTTAATGTCAGGAAATGATACAATCTCTCTTAGAGCTCTCTCATGACAAACTGACCCAATTTGAATGTAACAGTAATGTTCCTGAACTTTGGATGATTTCTGTTGAAAGGGAATTTCCAGATTTGATAGCTCTGATGCTGTTTATGCTGGGCTCACCAGCCCTTCCTAATTCACGGTCCTCCAAACTGCAACAAATAAAAAAATTGCCCAAACATGACATCAGAACCTGTTGCAAAATATCAATCCTAAATTCCTCAAACATGAAATGAGATGGTGATTAGCTCACAAGACTGAGGATGTTTATTATAAAGATCAGTCTGATTTGACAAGATTTATTTATATATTTTTCAGGGCCTTGTTTCTTTTAATTCAATGCAAGTTTTATGCATATGTACACTGTGACTTCCAGTTCAATTCACTCCTCCTTTTTCCCCCTTCTCATGCCAGTTTGAGTGTGAATAAAACCTCAGGCTGCATCACTTTGTTTCATCTAGTTTCATAATGAAAGGTAAATGTTCAGGAAAGTTAATGTAATTTTCCAATCAGACTGAGTAATCTAGAAATGAAAACCAAGTTTATGTAAAAGATTTTCATAAGAAGCTGAAGAAACTTGAAAAAAAAAAAAAAGCGTTGAAAAAAACACTTTGAAAAAAAGTTTGGAAGGAATTTTAAAAAAGATTGTTTTGTTGTTTGTTTTTATTTTCTTTTTTTTTTCCCCAGACAAAACAATCCCATTCCTAAATAATTTTAAGTTAAAGGAGAGAAACATATTTTTAAACCTGAAATATTCAGCCTATGAGGGTTTTGTTGTTAAAATAGGTTAATTTTATAATGAAGAGTTTTACAATAAAAGTCAGTTTTATCTTAAAAGTGAGAAAGTTTTTGTTTTATTTAGCGCTTTTTTTTTTCCAGTTGGAAGTGGTAAGTTCAGAAACAATTTGCAAGAATTGTATCTGGTTGGTATTCCTCTGTAAATAAATAAATAACTGAGAAATTTCAGTCTGGTACATGGATGGCTTTAAAACATGAACAGAAGTAAATTAACCAGTTTCAAAAAACACATTAAAAAGTGTAATGTAATTATTGATATAATCATGTATTGCACCTTCACTTCATGATGCAGAAGGGATTCAGAAGTAATATTACACAGTAACTAAAATCCAGTCATCCAGTCTATTCTATTTCAACTGGAGAAAGGAGCTCCTCATCAACAGACTGTTGAAACACAGACTTTTTGTTTCATTGACCTATACCAAAGACGATGGCTGCATTGTTACTCAATTTCTATGAAGTGTAGCTGACAGCAGAAACCAAAGCACTAAAGCACAGTGTTTAACAGTGGTGCTCTCTTGCTGTGGCCCCCACATATAACAACATCTGCAGAGTATACCATTGCCAAAATTGATTAAATACGCACTGAACATTCGACTCTGCTTTGGGCAAAATCAATCAGAAAAGTATGGGTCTTTTCCTCTGCTCCTGAGGTGACCAAAATCAGGTGAGAAAGCTCAGTCACCTCCAGGTCTCCCTGCACAGACTAGAGAACAGCTGGGGTACCAGTGTAGCATAGCAGCAGAAAGTGGGCATCACTGGGAAAGCTGGTTTAGGGCTCTTTGCAGCCTAACATCTGCAAGATTAATTGTATAATCTTTTAAGTACCAAATACTACATTGACTATCTCTACCCAAAGTAAACCCAAGTCAGAAGATATGTGAAAATATATCAGTCAAAACAGTACTAAAATAAAACACTCCCTGTGTACACAGGACTTCCCTCCTTGTGCCATTCTAAGAGCATGGAACTACACACCAGAAGAAAAGGATGCTAAACCAGGTACGCACAACAGATTTAGAATATCTAAACTTTTCCCATTGCTAAATGAGAGAATTTCTACCAGTTTAGACCTGTAGCATAAAGTATAGAACATAGGGTCTTTACTTAAAAAACAAAGAACATGTAGAGATTTTAACTTGAACTGTGATTCATAATAAATTTCTCATTATATTTTCACTGAAGGAAGGGATACAATGCAAATGGAAAATTTATTGGATTCCCCTACATTTTCATCATCAGGGTCTGACAACTCTTCACTTCTTACAAGCTAGTACACTGTTTCTTTTCTGGGGAGTTCTAAGCAAACTCAAAGACAATAGCATCAGTTGGCAAGGCCAAATATTTCTTCTTCAGACATCCAGATCCTCCCCTGAAAGTGATGGATTTGGTTAAAAGCTTACGGCTTTCATGTGAACATTAATAAGAAGGAATGAAAAGCGAAGAATACTAGCATTTCAAACCTAAATTCAAGTCAGGTCTCCAGACTGTTTAACACCTGAAACTATATTGTCTGAGTGGACTTAGTACATCCAGTGACAGTAAGAATAAATTTCTTTTCCTCTTAATGCTTTAAATTATTTGTATTCCCTCCTTTTCTTATAGTTTCCTTTGACATTCACTCTAATGTAATTACTTCAACAGGTGACATGCTCAAATAGCAAAGATTTGAATAGGTATTGTGTATAATTAGAAGACGAATGAGTTTGACCTTGCTGACATAAAGAAAAAGCCAGGAGAGCTATGGGTAGACACATATAAAAAAATAGATAGACAGGTTGAATATAATTCTTTAGTAGAGTAGCAGTTAAAAAATGGAGGTATGTGTTGCTGAATGACACAACACAGGCAAGATCAGCCAAATAGCATGGAACTCTGAAAGAAACAGGCATCAAAATGTCAAGTCAAATTAGTCACTGGAATCACTTTTGCATAATGGCTGGCTGTGACAACTGAGCACTTAAAAATGTAAATAAAAAGAAAACGTGCTCCTCTGTAGGTTTTAAGGGCTAAGAACACCTGTTCACCAAGGTTACAAAAGACAAATTGCAGCTAATAGGCAAGTTTTAAAATAATTTATAAAGAATTAATCAGAGAAACAAGATGCCTTTGTCCTAGAAATCAGCACTTCTTCTGATTCAGGGAATTTGCATGCAAAGCCAGTCTTCTCCATGACTCACTGCCATGCTTCATTTGTTCTGCTGTGAACTGTGAGGTCCTGGTTTGCATTCTCCCAAATACACATGCAGAAGCACAAACGTTATTGCACACGCCAAATGGGCAGTTACAAGTGCAATCATTTGTTGGTACAAAATTGGTCACACTGAGCACTAAACAAAACACAGTCCCTGTGTCCTTACTTTGATGCATTCATAAGCACACATGTGGCATGCAGAAATTAATTCTAAAAAACTTTTTTGAATCTTTTTTCCCTATAGATACACTTTTGCCCTTGGTGGTAACCGATGAATGATCTTCCCCAGTTTGAACCATGAGTTTTCTTTTATATTTTCTCTCCCCCATTCAGCTGAGGAAAGGAGTGACAAACCAGCTTTGGTGGCCACTTGGTGTCCAGCCTGGATCAACCTTCCATAGCAATGTATCCAAAAGCTGGGGAAGAGTGAAGGTATTAATGATTTTGAGATAGAAATAAATCTTTTAGTAAATAGCCTGCAATAAACACACAAATGCGGAAAGGGCAAAATCTTGTTCTCCAACACAGAGGCTTGAAAATATAAAACACAATATCAAACAGTTTACTTTCAAGAAATTAATACGAATATTATCTTGATTTGAAGATGTAGCAGTTCACACTCATTGTGTTCCACTTGAAGAACTGAAATTTCCAATTATAATTCAGTAAAAACTGACAATTTATCCGTGGTCTCTCTTAAGGCTACTGCTATGAAATAACCAACTCTACCCCAAAAGTGTATAGAGGAGTCCATATTTTCAGAAATTATTTTTAAGTGTCTTAATTCTTTGTTACTCAAGCAAAGTGCTAATAGGATCTTAACATTTATTGCAAATTGTTATCACTCATACAATGACAAGTGTGTACAAACATAAAAAGAAAAATTAAAGTAAATACGCATCAAATAGGAAACTAATTATAAAAACAGGAAGAAAGCAGACCATTTTAGAGATTCAATCAGCATCGTAGACAGAATGTTTTTTACTGGAAAAGACAGGGAGAAATAAAGAGAAATCTATCAGGGCTCCCTTACATTGTAATTTTTTACTTGGCCAGAGTCATGAGCTGCATATTTAGGATTGCATATGCAGCAAGCTACGTTCAGAGCTTTTCCTCTTCTTTCTCCCAAAATATGTTGAAATAGATATTGTCATCCGTGACCTAGCAGAGCAGTGGTCTGAAAAAGAGAGGAATAATTAAAATAGGAGAAAACAAATAATCTCATCCTGACTTTTCTGTATGAGTCAACTCACAACAGAAGTCTCAGTAATGTTGAAGGTTGTGGAGCCTCACAGAAAATGTTAACAGAAAAACCTTTGTCCCCAGGCAAGCTTATTTGCAGATGTTACAATCATATGCTCCCAACAGAGAGGAGAATAAAGTCATGAAAACCCAGATCCTTCTGTTTCTGATGCCACAAGATCATGCAAAGAATTGACTCCGTAATGGACAGAAAGAGTCTATGTAAAAATGAGCGTGTTTGGCAATGTTGGTAAAGTTGTGAATGGAATTAAATCATACCAGCCACTCAAACACCATTTTTACCATAGCCACAGGAACATGTGGATTTGAGAAAAACCAGGAACAGGACATCATGTGCTCCAATACAGGGGCCCTTCCTTGTTGTCTTCTTTTCCTGCTGGTTCAAGCAATTAAAACCAGTATTAGTCTGACCCTGCTAAGTTGTTTTGAGGGAGCTGAAACTTCTACCTGAATTTGCACTGATTCTTCTGCCTTGTATGTAGAGAAAGCCCATAATTAAAGCTTAATGCCTTCTCTTCATCAGTCTTTTAAACTTTCATAGTTTTTAGTGCTGGATTTTTGTATGAGGCATGTTTTTCTTTTCCATAATAATCCCCTTAAGCTACAACCAGGGGAGCCTATTCATTGCCAACACTGTGCAGGACAATGGAAAAAAGCCTTAGTTTTAAGCAAATGCTGGTCCATGGAACCAAATGGGGAGTGAAGCCAGCTATATGGCCCCATGCAGGCTCCCATTGTTGGCTCTAACCCTTTGCAAGTTGTCCAGATCCTTTTTCAGTACAGCACACTGGCTAATAGGATAGGTGAAACCTAATCTAGTTTTGCACATGGTCTCAGATAACTCTAGTATCAGATATGTGTCCTGGTTCTCTGACTATCCTTGTCTGTTTCATAAGTTTCATAATTGTTATTTATTCTTGGAATTTATTTTGCTGTGAAGAAATGAGTTCCCTTCAGAACAAACCCTGGGTGTGCCTGTGGGCCTAGACAGTTTGCAGGCACGATTCTGCTGGAATGGCACTGAACAAGTGTAGCTTTTTCTTCCCCATGCTGTCCTCCAAATTGTCCCCAAAGACTTTTCGTGTTTATTCCTGCTCTTATGAAGCACCCCAGGGCATGCAATGCATACCCTCGGTAGTTTGCCATAAAAAGAGCACTTTAGTCAATTCCAGGAGCCAGTTAAAATGTTACTCACAATTTGAATGGAAAAGCATTACAAAATATTGTAAGTGAGAATATTACAACAGAAGAAAATCCCTACTGGTCATAACAGCCTGGTTCATCTTTTTCTGTCTTTCAGGGGCATTAGGAGATGCAATACCAGGAGCACACTTGGACCCTGTGGCTCACTCACCTCATGCTTCCTCAGTTTCTGCAGCAACCAATTAGGGTATTAGAGGGCACGGCCTTGCTGGTTTATGTCTGTTGATTGACCTGCTGTCCATGAATTTGCCTAACCTCTTTCTAAGGCTGCCAGTGCTGTCTGTCTCCAGACGGTCACTACAGTATGTGAAAAGGTACTTTCTTTAACCAGTTTTAAATCAATTGTGCTTATTTTAGTGAATGACTCCATAGTCCTACTATTGTGAAGGGTGGTGAAAAAAGATTCTACATTTACCTTACCCAGACCTTCATGATTCCCTCTCCACAGCCTTCTGCTTTCAAACTAAAACATGCTAACCATTCCAGTCTCACTTTCTAAAGCAGTTGTTCCATCCTTTGGTTATATCAGTTGCCAACACAACTCATCCATAACACTTATCCTACTGATCGAGACTCAGTGCTGGAGCAGTTGCACTTAGCAGCAATTTAACTGAATTAGTTGAATTTAACTATTAATTCTACAGCTTTCAATTATCTCATTAAAAGCTTCTGTTTTGGCACTAATGCAGCCTATACAATGAAGCATGGCACCTGAGCAGTGATGGCCAGTGTCAGAGAACAGGATGAGAAAATCCTCATTGTTAAAACGAATATGAAGAAATACTAAGCAAATGCTAAGGTTGAAGTGTATTTGAGTACCTCTGAATTCCTTGAAAGACAACCAAAAGCACCTCATCAAACTCTCATCTCATATCACTTTCACAGTTGTGAAACTGTGTTGACTCTGCTGGCTTGATCTTCAAATGTATGCCAGAGTAAATAAGAGACGATTCTGGCCAAGGGCTTTTCGCTCCCTGTGGCTTGGCAAAATTACTAGAGAGCTGCTGGAAATGAAGGCTTGAGGAACACTGAGACTGTATCCTTCCTATTCAGGCTCTGCAAGGGACAGAAAACCCCTGGAATTTATAGGAGATATTTTAAAAGCAGTAGACCTCAAGAAAACACATTTTCCCTCTACTGTTCTCCTGTATCATCAACAGAAAGGGTTAGACAGGGACAGTACTGTGGTGGAGATTTGCAAGAGAGCTTCCTGGAAAACCCCAAATAAACTACTAAAATACAAGTAACAGCACCATGCCAAAATTGTATGCAGGTAAAATTATCTGACCTTAGGGGTCAAGACCTCATTGAAAGCACAGGCTTTTATGGGGTGGCAGAGGCACACCCAGAGAGATAATGAGCTGTGATGAACATAAGCAGAGGAGATGAGTTTAAGCACAGCTTTGAGAGAAACATGAAGCCTTTGGCTGGGATGGGATCTAATCATTCTCTAAATCTGTTTTCACATGTGCCTCCTAATATTGTTGTGTTCTTTATTCTGGAGTAATAATTAGAAAATATATATACACATAGCCATGTTTTAAAAATTACACATGTATGCAATTTTAAAACTGTCAGAGAAGGATAAAAGAAAACCTTACTCTTTCTTCAACTCCAAGAGAAAAAAAATAAAGGGTTTTGCTTCAAGTGCTACTCAACCATCACAGAGCCTGGCATTCAGAGAAGTCTTTCTGACTTTGCAACTCTTTGCCTTGACCCATCATAACAACCCTTATCATTGTCTCTACCAGAACAAGAAGTTATGTCATTATCTGTAACCATAGCAGCAGCAGTAGGCAATTGAACTTTCTGGATGAAATGTATCCATCATCAGGCACTGCTAAGTGCTAAAATGTTGCTGTAAAGAAAAACTTGGGAAAGGAGGACAGATTTAGATTTTTTTTAAGGCTGTCATGTCTTAGAGAGACGTGTCTCTTTGTCTTCCAAAACCACAATAATGCACATAGAAACAATGTATAATTTAGTTAACTTTTTATTACCTCAGTCACCTGAGCAGCACGTAAAAATAATGTTGCTAGATATTTCACATCAATAAGTATCAGGAGTGCTAAGTTCTTAAAGTTTTTGTGGATTTCATTTCAGAATCATATTTTTCATTATTTTTGCTATCTTTCTGCTATTTAATTGCCTGTAAAACTTAGTTTTATCAAAAATTTAAAAACGGTTTTGTTGTCACAGTGAAGCTCTCTTAGTGACTGGTTAGAAGAATAGATACATTCAGCTGAAACATTCTAAAAATAAGGAATCAAATAGTAATGATCAGCTAGTTGTTTTTTAAAATTATTTTTTGTTTTCCAGGCAGTGTTTTAAGTAGCCACATAAGCTAAAATGTATATGTATTCAACACCTTCTCACAGAAGACATAAAATATTCACTAATTTTTAAAACTCATTTGTTTAGCATTCTTACCAGCAGTCTATCAACTTCGTCAAGGAACGATTTATGCAAGGCTTCTCTAAATAGGCAAAAATGATATTATCAAAACACTTTGGAAGAATGTTGTAGGTAAGGGAGGTAACAAAAGATTAACCATTTCAATAACCATTAACTAGGATCATAACTTCTTAATCAATATGGCTCTTGTATTGCACTGATAGGCCTTCCTAGACACACAGAAGGTACATTCCTCTTTAGTCACGCTACACTTGCATCAGCACATCTACCTGACTAATCGTTCTTTTCCCCACTTTTATCTATTTAATTTCTCCCCACAGATATCTATGCGCAGTCTTTGTTGAATGCAGTTCTTGTATTTTATCATCATGATTTCTCAGAGCCTTTTTGAGTGGGCACAAACCACCTGTTGTTAGAGCCCTTGCTTTGGTGCAGTCCATCAGTCCATCCAGACATTGTGTTTCTGTGGGATGAGCAGGAATATCTGAACTGGGAAAGTATATGGTAACAATACTCACAGAGTGGGTGCATAAAGATAACAACTATAGACACATTCTGATTTGGCCTCCAGATCTTTCCACCAGATCTGGCCTACTGTGGATGATGTACTCATGTCAGAGGCACAGTTTTGTCCCTGCTTTATGTACTATTATATATATATGTATGTAATTAGTTCAGTTAGGAACGTTCACAGTGTAAAGTCAGTCATTTCGGAAATTTTTTTGACATTGTCATATTGAATATCCAGAACCCACTTCATAGTGGAACAGAACCATCTTTTCCCAAAATGTTATTTTGTAGTTCTCAGAAGCAGGCAGCTTTGACTTTCCCCAGCCTTGTTTGCAGTTACAACCTGTATTGTCATGTTTCAAAAGTTAAAACAGTGTCACAGCTATACTATGGCTGAGAATACTTCATCCTCTGTCTACATTATGTCCCCTTCCTCAAAGTTCAGATATCATCTCACAGCTAGTCTGGCACCCCTTCCAGTCTAACAGAGGCATCATTATACACAACTCTTCCTGTTCCAGCTAGTAAAATATTGTTATTTACATGTGTAAAGTCAAACCTCAGCGCCGAGGTTAAAGTTATCTCATAGGCATTCACAAATGAGTAGGAATTCATGCAAATAATAACTGAATTCAGTTTCAAGAAAGAGATATTCATCTCAGTCTGGTGAAAGTGCTGACAATCTTCTCCCAAAGCAAGTAGGTTAAACCTATGAAGGCAGAAGAATACAGAAAGTGGAGGGAGAAGGTAGCATTAACCAGCAGACAGCTGACATAGTGTCCTTCTCTGGTCCTCTTCAAATCATGGTAGACTACACTAAAAACTCAGCTGCCCTTTCAACAAAAGGCTCATCAGACCAAGCAGGATGTTCTTTGGCTTTCTGTCACCCTTGCTACTGCTACGCTTTGGAAAAGGAGCTGTCCAGCAAGACTTTGGAATGGCTATAAAAATAGATATATATATATAAAAAAAAAATCAAAAGCAACCAGGGAAAGATTTAAGTTACATGCAGACACTGTCAAGAGAAGACAAGTGAACATAAGGTTCCTGTTTTTCTAGGAAAGGCATCTGTATCATGAAGTTATTTGCTAAAGTGAACAGAAACTGTCTCCTCACACATTGAAAAAGAGAGAGTCAAAAAACTTGTATGAGTAATTTTTTTTTTTACATTCACAACAAAAATACAGAAAAATTTTAAATCATGTCCAGTGTTGTTTGTTGTCTGAATGATGATGAAAGACTCACTATGGTACAGCTGTGGATACGGAACAATTATGTTACCTAGAGGGTTTTAAGCTCTTGTTCATTGTCTTAAAAAAAGAAATGGAAGATCAGGAACCCCAGTATATGTGCATATTAAAGAATTGATTGACATTCCATTAAAGTCAGGAGGGAGGAGATATATCTCACTACAGTGTGGACATCTATATCTAAAAACAGGCCATGTGCTTTCTTTATAATCAATAGAGGAAAGATCAGTAAACTCAGAAAACTTTAAGGTGTAGCACCCCCAGAGAAGGCAGAAGCTTTTGGTCAGATCAATCACACTCTCAACTCTATTGTCTCTGTTGGAGCTGACTACAATAGGATAACTATCTCAGACACAAGCCTACATATCAAAATATAGATATCAAAACATAGATAAGGTAATTTCCACCAGGGGATTTCACATCATCTGAAATGTGCACTGTCAGAAACTTCGTTTGGGAAAAAGATGGTAAAAAAAGATGAAGGAATGAGTCAAAGTAAAAGAAATATTAAGATAAGAAGCAAATATCTTAATTATTATCTGCTGTTGAATTTATTCTCTTATTTGGATTGTCTCCTATTTTACCATTCCTTCTTTGACAAGGCTAAGACTGTTCTAAAGGGTAAATCTTATGTCAGGGGAATGTTTCTAAGACACGGGACAAAAGGCACAGTGATCCAAGTCATAGATAGAGACCAGTCTGCAGGATCCTGGAGGCTTCCAGAAAGTGTTAACCCAGCTAAAACAGTACAGGCACTACTGGAAATAAACATTAGTATAACCTCCTGTTGCTGGTTGATTTTTTTAATTTTTTTTTTTTTTTTTTTAGTATTGGCGCTATAACCATTCCTTTCTCTTCATTTGATTAATAACAAAAGGCAATATTTTCATGCCTGGAACCAGGACATATTTTTAATGTATGTTTGTATGATATTTACACAGCAGTTGAAATTAGAGAAGATTGTTATTACAGCTCCATTCCTGCATTCCATCAGATAAACAAAAAATTATCTGGGTTGATTAGATTCACCTTGACAAAGTGGTCAGTGTCTGAGGCTTCATCTGGCAAATTCATAACCACAGACTTCAAGGGGAATATTTGTTAGTAATTAACTTGAACCAGCTTCTGGAATAGGAATTTGAGGGCTTTACTTTGGTATTGTTTACCAGATCAGACATTTAAATTTCACTGACTTCTCAAGGAGGTGAATATGCAGAATGCACAATGTTACTGCAGTGTTTTCCTTGGTGTATGAACTGTGGGTCTGTGACTGCTAAACAATCAGCTGTATGGATTCCTCTAACCACTCTCACAGTCAGTCTAAAATAATACTCACTCACTATTACTGGCAAAAACATAAACAGTCATGAAATTAAAAACATATATCCATCCATAATCTGAAACTAAACCTTGTTACATTAATTTACCAAATAGTAACAGAATTTACTCATAGTTTACTAGATCTTAATATGTCAAAAAAATTAATTAGATGTTAGCCTTTTGCTGGAGAGGCAGAAAGAAAAGTCACATGCATAAGTATTTGTATACAAATACACCCACTCTTACATACCTTTTTTTCCCCCCAGAAGATATTTTGTTTAGACAGAGTGAGCATCTGAACCATCATATGAAAGCATCATCAGCTCTTTCCAAGTTCTTGTGAAGGGTCATAATATTTTCTGATTGCTTGCACTAGAAGATCTATCCTTGAAAGGGAACCAGGAAACCGTTTTGGGGATGGATTAGTCCTAAATTCCAAGCTGCTAAAAAAGTGTGTTGCTTATAAAATTGCAGAAACCTGCATGTGCTCTGAGATCAAGAAACCTGACTTCCTTTCTGTGCTGATTTCTCAGCCCACAAGAAGTTTCCTTAGCAAAATCAGTTTATGATAGGACTCGGCTGTGTCTCTCAGAGCAGACCGTGGGACAGCTCAGAGCCATCATGTTACTGTACCTTGGCAGCTGATGGCTCTCGCCTCCTGTATTCAACACCTTCCCAGACTGGGTTGCTAACAGTTGAGTTTCCATGTGAGATTGTACCAATCATTTGCAAAAAGCAGAAAAGATGATTTTTTTTGTTGTTGTTGTTGTTTTTTTGTTTTGTTTGTTTGTTTTTTTTTTTTCTATTGTAAGCTGGAGCCTAGCTGGATTTTAAGACAATCTTAAACCTGCCTTCATTGCTGGCCTGAAATTGATTAAGAAACTCAAGTGAAATTACCAAAATTGGAAGATCATTGGATCAGACAGGATTAGAAAGGCCTAGAACCCGTTTGACTTTCATTATTGCTTAGCACCTTGACCCACATAGTGTGCCTAAAGGATGGTTTCTCAGCTTTGTAAAAGTATGGCTTCTTTATCATTCCTGGTTTGTTTCCAGCAACAAATATTAGCAGTTCACCATAATCTTTCCTCTTGGCAATATTCAGCTGGATGAGAGTCTGCTCTCAGCTCTACTGACATAAATCCAAGGTAATGTCACTAAACCAGAAGGGGATATTTTGTTCTGTTCCTTCAACTCCATTGATTTCAGGGACTTGTATCAGTAAGTCAGGGCATAGATCAAACACTCCTCCCTCTTTTCAGATTTACTCTAGGACTACTGAATTCAAATTTGACCCATAGTCATGTCATCACCTGAAAAGCATCCTAGCTGGAGAAACTAGATTAGGTTGTTGATACTGCTTCAAATAATTGTCCATTCTTGAGAAACCTTTTCTTCATACCAGCCACACATGTTTTCTTCTAATGTGTGGGCTGCTGAAGGTATTATACCAGAAGTCAATATAAAGAGCAATTTTGGATAAAATATAAAAACCTGAGAAATACAAAGTTCTGAGAACAAAAACTGGAAGACAATTTAATGTAGGTGACATCTGAATGAGTGCATAAGTGTCTTGTTCAGTCATGATCCCTGCATGGAAAACAGTGGCCATAGTGTTTTAAATATGTATAGGAGACAGAGAAATGTTGGGCAAAGTAACCTGGAGACACCATATCTGAAGGGAAAATTAGTGTTGAATTATTAGTATCTCTAATTTCAGTGCCAGATTTCTCACAGTCTTCACAGCAAGCAAGCCTTCTGTCCTATCCTTGATGATCACAGATTGTCCCAAACTTAATTTTCCATTAGGTCATCCAACCTGGTAATGACAATATCCAAAAGTTTTAAAAGTTCTTCCTTAAGGTTACATAAGGAAATAACAGCTTAATGGTGTTTGGAGGAGTAACAGTTTTACCACTTTCAGGTAGCGTTTTCCTGTCACACAGGGGAAGTGTCACAAATCAGTTTCTATGTTAAATGTCAGTGAATATGTAGACCACAGGGAGGAAGTCCACAGTATTATTCCCTCTGCTTTGCTCTAAGTGAGCCTCAGGAACCTATCAATTCTGCTGTAAAGGTTTTTGTGAGAACCACACAACTCAACATATCAGAGGTAAAAACTCTCTTTGTGCAGTGGGCTTTGCTACTGCAGTTCGTCTGCCTGCATGTTTGATCTGCTACTCTGTTTAATTTTCCTGGAATGGTCTTGCCAGGAATGTACTCACACTGTTCAGAAATTCATTTCTCCTGGCCTTTTAGAAACACGTGACTCACTTCCTTTCCACAATGACATCTCTTGTTGGGAGAGTCAGCAAATATAAAGCAGTTATCTTGCATCATCAGTAATTTGCATATCTCTGTTAATCGTTTAACCCTGAAAATCTAGACAAAACATTCAAAACATTAATCAGCTTCAGTGGGATTTGTTTCTCTTTGTTGCACAAAGATGTTTCAATATCTTTAAAATCAGGCCAGTGCGGGGAACTGAACTACAGACACAAGAACCCATGTTTGGGTTTCAGTTCTTCAAGTTTTGGCCTTCATTAATTTTATATAGGGAAAAAAAAAATCAGGAAAAACCGGTAACAGTGCATTTTGCACAGGAACTATTGCAGTATCTGTTCAGTAATGAGAGACGTTGTCAACAGGCCACTAAGCTGAGCCAGTATAATTTCAGCTTAGTTGATCGGCTTTTAATAGCTTTGATGACCATTTGCTGAAAGTTTGCCATGTTATCTGTGTGCCTTGCTGTCCTGTACCTGAGGTGCACAAGTGTTTCTTAGGCTCACCTTCCAAGAGGGGAAAAAAAAAGAAACTACGGATTTTTTGTGAGAAGCTAAGTGCAATAAATGCAAACTGTGATACTCTGGTTCCAAGGAGAGAGGACATAGACTCAATCTGCACCAGGGGAGGTTCAGGCTGGACATCAGGAGGAATTTCTTCATGGGAGAGGCTGCCCATGGAGGTGGTAGAGTCACCATCCCTAGAGGTGTTCTAGAAATAACTCAGTGCTGTGCTCCAGTTGACAAGGCACTGATTGGTCAAAGGTTGGCCTCAATGATCTTTTCCAACCTGAATGATTCTATGATTCTATGGTGTGGCAACAATGATGCTGTTAATATCCTGATCAAGAAGTTTTCATGAAGTCCTTTCCTATCCAATATTTCTATTGTTCTCATGATCATAATATTTCTGTTTTCCCTTCCAAGCATAAAATAATCCAGGGAGAAATAAAGCAATGCAAAAACTCTTTGGGCTATTTTTTCCCTATGCACATCAAAGTGGAACAAAGATGATATCATTTGAGCTGGGAGCTGGGCAAGAAAAATGCAGACCCAGGAGTGCTCCACACCATATATTCCCATCACGTAAGACTTTGATCAGACTACTCTATATTTGTGTCTACATCACTCTCCGCACGCACAGGCAGCTCAGCTTACCTCTCGCTGTGTTCCTGGTAGCTGACACGTGTGATCTGAGGCTTCCCCAAAGGGACAGAGAGGATGGAGTAAAGCTGCTCAGAGCTGTGCTCCCTGACTTTGTTTCATTCACAGCTAATGCATGATGCAGCATTGTGGGACTCTCCTTGTTCTCTCCATCTTTTCCCCCGGGGTCCTTTGGTCATGCCAATCATTTCAAGAGAGAATAAAGGCAGGAACATAAAGGCACAGTTGGGAAGGGGTAGTGTGCCCTCCAGCTACTTTGCCCAGACATATATTTTCCCCACACAGTTTTGTTCCTCTAGGCATGGTGGAATATGCTTTGATTTCCCATCCTTTCTGAACTCATTATCATCTGAAGTCAGTGACATTGGTACAAATTAACACCTAGTATCCTTTTCTAATGAAGAGAAAATATACCAGGTGGACATTTAGAAAAATCAATTCCCATGATAAAGCCAAGGATATTAAAAAGAAAGAGAGAAAGAAACATAAAGATTACCAAACACAGCTCTCCTACAGCAGCAGACAGAGTGGCAGCCAGCCATTGTTCCAAAAGGCAGCATCAGTACCAAGAATCAGATGACTAAGCTCCTGATGAATGAAATATTTTTACTATGCTGAAAAAATTCTGGCACTGCAAGAGGACTCAGGATAAAGGAAGCAATTTTGAAGAACCTTTCTGAAGGACACCATCAGATAACCTTATAGTACAAGAAATTCCAGTACCCTGAAGAGAAATTATGGTTCTGGGTTTCAGCAGGGGTAAAAGGATACAGGCTTAAATTAGGTGGACTTGATGAGAATACACATGAATAGTATTCTCTGCTAAATGTCACCAATATTATTGTGAGAGACATGATGCAGTGCTGCTCAGGGTTCAAGCTGGCTCTGAAAAGGCCAGAGAGCCTGAACATCCCAAAGTCTTCCAAGCAAAGAAATGGCTGCCACATATTAAAGTGTTACACCCTGTTCAGCTGTTCCTTGTTACCCCTCTGCTGAAGGCTGAGAAGACTGTGCAGAGCTGGAAGGCAAAATGGTGCCTGTAGCTCAGCTGCTGTCATTCATGTTCTGATAGCTCAGCACAAACCCTCTTCATCATAGAGCTGGGGAGTGGAAAATCTCCAAAGCAGGCTCACCAGTGCTCATATCCTCACTTGTCTGGCTGTCACAGCTGCCTTCTAATACCCTGTCCAGAGGTACTGTGGGTATCTGCCTTGCATTGATGTGTCATGGATGCACCCTTTCTGGGTACCCAATGCATCTCATTGCTGGCAGTGGGACAACCACACACAGCAAAAAGAAGACAGGGACCAGATGAAGATTGTTGAGGGGGGCATTCATAAGCCAATGTCATTCATAAATCTGATAGTGTCAGCACCATTTGATTAAACTGGAATTACAGAAAGATGTTTCAGCTCACCCTCACAAAAATGAAAGACAGAAACAGAAGGAAATTAGAAGTTTTAGATGCTTTTATAGAGTCAGACATACGTCTATGTAGAAATATTCATGATGATATGATATGAAAATGTTAGCAAAGGGGAAGGTTTAATAGTGTTAACTGAGCTTTAAAATATTTTGTGGTGTTTTTTTTTTT